>PVKA01016284.1:0-38008 GCA_004027165.1 Ctenomys sociabilis | reverse complement strand
TAGGCTGTTTGTGTGCAGGGTTTTTCCTGGTGTGGCAGGGTGGTGGCATGTTGGGCCAGCTGAATGCTTGCGTAGTATTTGCTAGTGCCGGTTCGTGAAGTGTCTGATCAGGGTGTGATAAATTCTGCAGAAAGCCATCTGGCATGCATTAGACTGCCATACATTGCAGTGCTCTCCCACTCTTCTGTTGGATCCTCATCCATTTTTCAGAAGTCAAAAACTTGAAGTAAGAGGCTCGCTAATGGTCATGCAAATTATTTTTCTCTTTAATTCCCTTGTGTTTTTGACTTGTTAGAGAAAGAAAAGAGGAGTCACATTAGTCATTTCGTAACTCCCATTACCTGTTAAATAGTAGGCACATAAAGACTAGATTATAAGTTCTTGTGTAATACCAAGTTATGAAAGCACTATATACTTGGAAAACATTCCTTGGTTGAATTGTTTATTTCCTTTATCAGAGATTTCTTAAATGAGAAACATCAAAGGTTTGTGTTATCTAGTGTGTAAACTCCACTCAAAGAGCCCCTATTTTGCTTATTAATTGCTAATGAGAGAACACGTGGATTTAATTTCATCAGAAATTAGTATTCAAAACTCAACATCATTTGCCTAATTGAACCAGTCTATATAGTTGTGATACACTGTATATGATGGATTGGTTGATTAGTTCTTATCTGCTAATACTTAGTAGCTGCATTTGGCTGCTGATTCATTAAATAATTTTGAGGTCATTAAAAATTGTCAACGTACTCTTAGTGTCTTAAAATGACAAGACTTGGAATGTGTGTTCTAGTAATATTTATTCTGATATTTATGTTGTTACAAGTATATTACGTATAAAAAGCATCTGATTTTCAAATTGCACTGCTTGGAAATTTTTTACATACTGTAGTCTGCATATTATTACCTATTAGGCTTATTTTACTGAGAGAAGCTTTGTTTTTTTGAAGACAGTTCCTACATAGGTTTTTAGAGCAGTGGTGGTGAACCTGTGGTATGCCTGCTACAGCAGGCTTTTTGTATCAAGTTCTAAAAACTTCGTGTTCACTGGAGTGTAACCTTTAAACAGATTAGGCCTGGTTTACCCTTAGCTTACGTTGCCTGTTTTCTCTTTAAATACATCTTCATCTCTTTCCTATCAGAGACTTAACATTGTTTCTCCCCTTCTTTGTTGAGTCAGCTGTAGAGCCTACTAGGTTTTCTTCTGCAGTGCATTAGTTTCCCAATAGCTTTCCCCTTTATTCACTCTCATTCTGTTTGTAATCTGGTTTATAGTAGCTTCCTAAATCATTGTCCAATATTTTCCTTTTAAGTTAATTTTACATACAGTCCCAGTTTGGGTCATTTTTCTCAGAAATCTTCAGTGGATTACTGTATCCACTGAATAAAGCAACTAAATTTGAACGATACAGCATAGAGTATGGCTCCTACTTACTAAGTTTGTCACTGTGCCTGATGACACAACTGTGTGGATGGATACTATACTTTGGCTAGGACCTGCGACTTACATTAGGACCTTCGTTTTTGCCACCCCCCTCTGATGTGCCCAACATCTTCTCAGAGTCCATGCTTAAGCCTTACCTATAGCTCAAGTTTCCTTCATATATATGCAGGTGTGTGTGTGTATGTCAGAGAGAGAGAGAATGTATGCATAATATGTTGCCTCGCAGTTTTGTGGATTGAATTTCAGAGCCTCACTTATTCTATGCAGGTACTTTTCACTGGGTCACATTTCTGGTCACTTATTAAAAATTTGAGATGTGCAGTCCTGCTGTGCTGCCCAGGCTGGCTTTGAATTGCTTTTCTCCTGCCTCTACCTCCCAGCTTCCCAAGTAGCTAATATCACAGATGTATGAGGCTCAGCTGGAAGTACTTTTTAGATCTTAATAGTACTTCATTACCCAGATATCATATGGAGTTGTCCCCAACCTCCACTGTTGTACTGTGAGCCTAGTATTTTGTGTTTTGTGCAGGAGTCCTGTTAAAATGCTGTACCTTCAACAGTTCTTGCTGCGCCTTGCACACAGTACATGTTAAATGTTGAATAAGATAATCTTATTGTTACTGTTACTAGGTTTTGAAAGGGGAAGAAAGTAGGTGAAAAGTAGGATGTTGGACGTGTATTTCTGGCAATTGTGGTTCTATTTAGTTACAACTGGATTACTGATACACAGTTGTATAATTCAAAGATGTCAGATCTTGGGTTTTTTCCCCAGTTCTGACATGAGCTAGAGTATGTCACATTAGATATTCCTTTGAGTTTCTGTATGCTTAGACAAAGTGACAGAACTGGATTAGGTGATTTCTCTTGTTTTTTATACACTTGTCTTGTTAATTCCCAGAGATGTCTTACAAGGAAACAGCCCAACATTGTTAGTACTGCCAAGTAAAATTGTGATATTGGACCCTAGAGGGTCCTTAATTTAAAATTTAAATCTTCACTGGACTTTCACAAGCCTCAAATTTTTATTATTAAAATTTTGAGTTTGTCTTAGCTAAGTTGAGCTAAGACAAACATTCAATGCATTACCTTTTGGTCTACATAGACTCTTCTGTGAGCAGCTTTCATTTTTTGTCTTCAAGGTAGCAATAGCAGTGTTATCATTTTAGGTCAGTCACAGTAGCTTAGTCTGTGTGATCCCAGCTGATTGGCTGAGTTAGGATGATGACACATTTGAGCCCATCTTAGGTGAGACCCTGTCTGAAAATTAAAAGGGCTGGGGGTGTAACTCAGCACACAGGCCAGTTTCATGCCTCAGCACCATGCACACAAGCCATTTCATATTTTTAGTTTTTTCTGTATTGATAACTTTGTTATCAAGTGGTAAGAAAACATGTAGATACTGTTGGCATAGCTTGAATCCTCAAATCACTAGTTTGGTATTTGATCAGAGGTGGTATAATTCATCTCTTTGTGCCTGTGTCCCCCCTCATAAATGAGGATAACAGTAAACCTTTTCTTACAGTATTGTCCTGGGGTGTTCATGTGGAACAGTACTCAGCGCATAATAAAAGTCTTTTTCTAAGGGTTTGGTATCATTATCTGAATATGCATAGCAAGTAAGGGAGAGTCTTTGGAGTATGAAGATACTAGGTAATTGTCTTTAAAAAACTAAAAATTTCTTGGCTAAAGTGAAGGAGATGTTATGTGTGTTTTATATATATTCTTTGTATTAATAGTAAAGTTGAAAAAATTTCAAAACTAATATTTGGCTTTGGGAACATGAAAACTAACAAAAAGTTATGAAGCAGTTACTATCAAAGAGGCTGTCATGGTTATTTTTAGACAGGCAAGAGGGAGTCTTGGTTAGGAAGGGCTGAGGAGTACAGTGACCTTGGTTGTGACTGTACTGCTGTTTGTAACAACTCAACTTGGACATTTTTGGTTTGTTTTGCTTTCATTGTGTGTTTATATTTTTAAAAGTGTTCAGAAGTATGGCAAATTCTAGCGCAGCCTGGGCAGTTTAGCAACTTAGAATCTCAAATGAAAGAAAAGGGCTGGGGATTCCCTTCATTTAATCCCCCCAACCTCAAGTTGAATTTCTATTTTGCTTTTTAAATCCAGGACTCTAGAAAAGGGTATTCACTTGTTTTTGAAACAGGGTCTCACTATGTAGTTCATCCTGGTCCTGAATTCACTGTGGAGCCCAGACTGGTCTTAAACTCCCAGTGATCCTCCAGCCTCAGCCTCCCAAGTGCTGAAGTTAGAGGTGTGTGCCACCACACCCAGAGTGCAAAGTGGCAGTATCCAACTCATTTGCTCCCTCCTGTGTAGTTCTGAAAACAAGTATTTAATTCTGCTAGCTGTTTTTCTTGGTCCTAATTACTCTTTGGGAGAAATAAAATGATGACACATTTTTTTTCTTAAGATTATTTATTTATTCGGTACAGGATCTTACTATGCAGCTTGGACTTTAGTGATCCTCTTGTCTCAGCCTCTAGCACTGGAATTACAGGTGTGTGCTACCACACCTGGTTTTGGTAGCCACATGATGTGCTGGGGGGTTCTGGGTTTAGCACAGTGTTCGGTACTGGGTTCAAACCCGGGTCATTGTATTTGCCAGGCAGGTGCTTAGACTGAGGAGCTCTCTCCCTATTTTTTTTTTTTTTTTTTTTTTTTTTTTTTTTTGACAGGGTCTTGCGGTGTATTTCAGGCTGCCCTCGAACTCATGGTGATCCACCTACTTCAGCCTCTCAAATGTTGGTATTATAGGCTGTATTTTATTAATTTTAGATACTCCAGGTTAATGTCTCTGGTAGATGGTCACATTGTCCTGTTTCTCTCCCTGTCACCCCCTAACAATACAGAATGGGGTGTGGTCATTAGTAGCACTTAGCATATGACTGTCTAGATGTTCAATGTTGAATTGGTAGTACAGCATAAGACTGCCCCTTTCCTTTTCTCTGAAGCTGATATTTACCTATTTGTTTGCCTCCTTTGCATTTCTGAGATTTCAAACATTACACGGAGTAAGTACATTGACTATAAACTACTACCACCCAACGTCACTTGGGACTAAAGCTGTCCTATTTTATTCCATCACCTCTGCCTTTTCTATTAATTACAGAAATACTTTTTTGTCTTTCTATATTTTAGGGAAGGGTCTACAGGGTGTTTAGGGTCTCACTAATAGGTCGGACTTGTAATGATTCTCCTGTTTACAGCCTCCTAAGTGCTGGGATTACAGGCGCATGCCACCAGGCCCAGTCTCATTCGCTATTCATTGCGCACACGCATGGCACGGCAGGCTCAGGGATCGAACCCTTGCCCCGTGCGTGTTTGCGGGTGCTTTAATCTGCTGAACTATTTGGCCAGCCTGAAATTCTACATTCTACACAAGCTGAATTCAGTGTGAAACAAAATTTTTTGGCCCTGATCTTTTGGGCTTAATTTTACTGCAGAAGTAAATTATTAAAAATTCAAATGCACGTAGTTAATCTGAAGCACGTATTATTTGGTTAAGATGTGGAACAACTGTTAACCATTCAGTGTGGTTTTTTTAATGTTAGTTTTCATTGTTTAATGTTTTAAAATAGTTTTATTTATTTTTATTTAATGTATTTGGTTGTTAAAAGGGACTCACTACACAGCTTGCACTTATAATGGTCCTCCTCTTTTCAGCCACCTCAGCCCTGGGATTGCAGGCATGTGCCACTATGCCTAGATCCTGTGGCTGGCTAGGCATGTGGTGCCGGGGATCAAACCGTGGTCCCTGCGTTTGCCTAAATTGGTGCTTTAATCTGTTGTGTTATCTTACTGGCCTCTAAAATACAGTTTTCAATTTACCATAACAGTATATGCCTATAAATTCTGGCACTCTAGAAGCTGAAGCAGGAATCCAGCAATTCAAGGTCAGCCTGAACTACATAGCAAGACCCTGTCTCAAAAAAAATTAAGTAGCTGAGCATGGTGGCATGCTTCTATAATTCAGAACACCGGAGTCAAAGGAAAGAGGATTGCCAGAAGTTTAAGGTAATTCTAGGCTCTCTATAGTGAGTTCAAGGCCAGCCTAAACTGCATAGTAAGACCCTTTCTTAAAAACCACAGACTCCTGTTGCTGGCCCTGCTCCTGGGGTGCACTGAGCACGTAATCCCAGCACTTGGGAGTCTGTAAGCAGGCGGATCAGTACAAGTCCAATCCAGTAGTGAGACCCTGAATACCTTGTAGATCTTTCCTAAAATACAGAAAAATATAAAAAAATAAATAAATAAAAATTTAAAAAATAAACCCCCAAATGAACAATACACATATGTAATTATTTTACTGTGTTTTTCTCATCTCCATATTTTACAGTTGTAGGCTTTTTTCATAAGAAATTTTTTTGTCTTTTTCAGACAGGGTCTCACTATGCAGTTCAGGCTGGCCTTAAACTCACTTTGTAGCTCAGGCTGGTCTCAAACTCACAACAATCCTCCTGCCTCAGCCTCCCGAGTGCTGGGATTACAGGCGTGCGCCACCACGCCCAGCCAAGAAATTATTTTAGAGTATGATTTGATTACATGAAACCTGAGTTTCTGAAATTTGGATCCAAGTGCATTTTATCTTTTCCAGTCCTTGCTTCCTGTTTATTTATGGTAGGGTTTAGTTTCATGGACTAGTTCTTGGAAAATATTTTTTAAATGGTAGATTCTAAATATACCCAAATAGAGAAATAATTTTGAGAAACAAGTAATCCTTAGGGGTATCACAAAAAATTCAGTGCTTTTTTAAAGCCATTCCACATGTTCATCGTTACAGTGTAAGCAGATTTAAGGTCACATTTCCTCAAGGTTTTGTTTTGTTTTTTTTGTCTTTTGTCTTTTTGAGACAGGGTCGTGCTATGTAGTTCAGGCTGGCTTTAAGCTCACTTTGTAGCTCAGGCTGGTCTCAAACTCACAACAATCCTCTTGCCTTAGCCTCCTGAGTGCTGGGATTATAGGCATGTGCCACCACGCCCGGCTTCCTCAAGTTTTTAAGGTGGTGTGTGTGCTAGACTGAGGTAATAAAATGGTACCCAGTTACATGGATTGTACAATAATGCACATCAGCTTCACTCCAAAACCTCTTTTGCTTTGGGAGAAGGGTCACTAACACTTCTTCCTTTGACACTGTTCCTTGGCATCCTGCTGCCACTGAGTGGGAGCCATCACTTATGGCATCATAACTTTGCCGTCAGAACCCCAGGCAATGTTTGCTGTAAGCATGTGGGTCTACACAGCTCCCTTATTTCTTTTGAGGATATAAAGTTTTTTCTCATTCCTTTATTGATAAAATGTTGCAAGGGTAACAGTGTTTGAAAGCATCTTAGCTGGGCATTTTGTTGTAACAGGAATTGAAAACTAAGCTTCAATGTTTTAATTTTTAACATTTTATGTACTCAGAGTTGCTACAGGGGCATAACACATGTTAATCCTATTTATATCCTAAGTTTCAGTATTTTACACAATAGTGAACTAAACTTAAAATCAGACAAATCCTTGAAACTTTGGAATAAACAGAGTGCATTTGAAGATTTTTTTTTGTTTGAGATAGGGCCTTGTTACACAGTTCAGGCTGACTTTGAACTCACAGTGTAGCTCAGGCTGGCCTCCAATATGATACAATCCTGTCTCTGCTTCCCAAGTGCTGGGATTACAGGCGTGTGCCACCACAACTTTTTTGAATTTCTTCAATAAATCCATAAAGTTCCCATATTTGTATATGTGTATTTGTTTAAGTTTCTCTCAAAGTTGAGTTGCAAGAACAAAGATAATCTACACTTGACAGGCCCTCTTTTACTGAATTATACCCTCAAGCTATGTTTTAGTTTTCAGATAATTCAGTAAGGAGATTTACTGTGTTTTTGTATTAATGGCATTCTTAAATGAGGACACAGTGCATAGATGGGTTTTAAGGAGTCTGAATGGAAGTTGTGTACTGCTCTGTTGTGTAAAATGGCACATGCACCTTTTCCTGGTCAGGGTTGATGGTCATCATCTGCATAATAATCATCTGTCTAATGCAGTGAGGGCTGTTTAGAACTTTCAGGGATTATAAACAGCCTGTTGTGGCACACCTTGTTTTGAGACAGGGTCTCACTATGCAGCTCAGGCTGGCCTTAAGCTCATTTTGTAGCTTAGGTTGGTCTCGAACTCACAACAATCCTCCTGCCTCAGCCTCCTGAGTGCTGGGATTACATGAGTGCATGCGCCACCATACCCGGCTGGTCTGATGTTTTTCCATGTGTGGTCTGGCACACACTGAACTCATTCTAAAATGGTCTGTGAAGTCAGAGATGTTTTGCTGATACTTAGGTTTGTGCCTTTTTCACCGTGGTGCCATTTGCAGCAGTGGTGAAACAGCCCTGTGGGTGAACTTGTGGACATCTCAGAGTGAATGAAGACAGGTACTCCACACAGTTCCAGTACCCTTGCTAATCCTCATTGCCATGCACTGGAGTTTATAAAGCACTGGTTTTATTGAAGAAAGGCCTTGATGGAACAATGGGGGGGGGGGGACTATGGGTATTCTCATGGGGAAAAAAACATGGGTTCTGGGGGACCTAGTGGAAAGCACACCAAAGCATTCCTCCTTGGAGCAGAATAGTCTGAAGGAAGAGGGGTGGGGTGGTATAGCTGTTTGTGAATTTGAAGCTCTGCTAACTGCTGTGTTCAAGAAGCTCCTTTTTTCTTAATTTTCTCTCTCTGTCTCTGTGTGTGTGTGTGTGTCTGTCTCTCTCTCTCTCTCTCTCTCTCTCTCTCTCGGTACAGGGTCTTGTGAGGTAGTTCAGGCTGCCTTAAATTCTTTATACCCCATACTGGCCTTGAATGCACAGCAGTCATCCTCTAAGTGAGGATTACAAGTGTGTGCTATCACACCTAGCAGGAACTCTTTTTTTTTTTTTTTTTTATTAAAGAACACCTTTCAGGCCCTGGTTATTTAGGTTTAGATATTTCACATATATTTTCTTACTTGAAAAGTGAACTTAACTTATTAGGCAATATTTGTTGTCCCTGATAAAAATCTGAGCTTTCAAGCAAGAAGTAGAATTTTGAAAAACATACCTACCATTGTAAGCTTGACATCTTCCTAGTTACTTAAAAGACTTCTCAGATGAAATCAGTAGTAAACCTAATGAATTAGTTTTTGCTACTGTGTAATGAATTGTATCTAACCTTGGAAAAGATTAAGACTCAGTAAATCCGTATTTTAAGCATGTGATGCTAAAATTCATGTATTGTGACCAGCAGGAATAGGTTTTGTATGTTACTGACCTGCCAAGCACTTGGGAGGCTGAGGCAGGAGGGTCTTTTGAGTGTAGAAGGGTAGCCTGAACTACACAATGAGTTTAACATCAGTCTGAATTATAGTGAGGCCTTGTCTTAGAAAAACCAGAAAAACTAAGTAAGCTACATTGGTATGATGCCAGATTCCACAAACCCTTAAGAAAATGTTAATGTCACATTTGGTGTGCTGTCAAAGGGTTATCCATAGTTAGCTGAAAAACCATTAAAATATTTCCTCTTTACATATCTTTAATCAGGCTAGATTTTCTTTATATATTTAGCCAACAGAACTTTTTTTTTTATGTTGAATGCAGAAGCAATGGAGATAATTGTAGTTTGTTAGGCCAAATATGAAAGATTTGTAGCAATGAAAATAACACCATTCTTTTCACTAATTTGTGTGTGTAAAATCATTTGAATTTGTAGAGCTTATTGCTGTTTTGCAGTGAGTAAAAATTTTAAAGTTGAAAAAGTCTTTGTAAGAGTGTAAAGGGATTACCATTCACAAAATTCAGCAGCTGGTTTACTCTTTTAATGGATTTCATTATGCGAGTAACACTTTGAAAGTGTCTTATAAGCTATAAGAGATAAGTGACGAGAATAGTGTTCTGATTTTGTGCATGGATATAAAGCTTTTGTGTAGAAATGGTTTCTATGACTTGAGGTTTCTCACTTAATTCTTGTTCAGATACCAAATTAGATCTGCCCTAAATGTTTTCTTCTGGTGTTCTTGTTGAGAAAGAATCCCTTCAGGACTTCTATTTTCAAATTTTATCTTTTCCTTACAGAGATTAAACACTAGTGAAGTATGTCAAACTACTTAGACTCAGAGTTTTTAGGGCTTTCCTATAGTGTCTGCTTATGCATTCAGGTAACATAGTCAGATGATCGTATTTCTTCTGCAGAGCCTAATCTAGTACTGTTTGCAGTTGGCTGCTGGTTATTATAAATTAGTGATGACATTGTGTTTTATTTGGAACCCAACATGTAGCAATTTGATGTGCTGTCTTTTGAAAGAAAAGCATGTAATTGGTATAATGATTTTCCAGCCCATGCAACTAATAAAGGGAGAAGACACAGTTTTTTCTGCAGTATAATTCTATTCTTAAATAGTTGATGAGTTTCCCATTCTAAGAAAGGAATAAATATCAACTTTTACTTAAGATTTTTAGTGCCTTTATGGCTATTTTCTGCCCTTTAAAAGAATTCCTCAGCTGAGAGGTAGTGCATTCCTGTAATTAACAGGAGGACTTTTGGAAATTTGAAGCCAGCCTGAGCTATATGTGTGAGTTGAAGGCCAACCTGGATTATAAGGCAAGAGCCTGTCTCCTCCCCCTAAAAAGTAAGTTTTTCCCCTTAGGGTACATAGGATTTTTGAATTTTTTTAAAATTCAGGCTGTAGCAATTACCCATGTTTGAACATTGATTATCATAGAAAACAAATTCAATTACATTTTTACAATTTATTTTTAGTTGATATTAGCAACAGTTGACTAAATTTTTATCTAGGTCTTTGTTCTTAGCATATGTGGAATCTTTGGCAAGTGTTGTGTTTTGTCTTGATTTTAAGACAGGGTCTTCATATGCAGTTTGGGCCGGCCTTATGTTCACTTTTGTAGCCCCCCAGGCTTGTCTCATATGTGCCTTGATCAAATTGTGCAGTCTCAACCTTTGAGTGCTGGGATTACAGGCATGTGCCACCATGCCACATTCCGTCTTTGATGAGTTATTATCAAATGCTTCTGTCAGTGTATCAAGGGTTGGTTGTATTTTTGTAACTAGTTTCCATTGGTTAAATATTATCTGAATATTGTTAATTGGGATTTTCTCTCCTGAAGTCTGAATGATTGTTTTTTTGTTTTTTTTTAATTCAGTTCAGGTGGTTTATGACCAATGACTGCTCAAAAACCTCTGCTTTAACTGGTGCTTTGTTTGTGTTTACATACCCACTGTAGCTTTTAAATTGAATTGTGAATTTGGGAGAATTGAGGACATTTTGTATGATTATAATAGTTTCAGATTCTTGAAGGTATCTTTTCTTAGAAATCATGTTAGTAATCATACTAGTGTTCTGAATATGTTATTAGAGTGATGAATCTTAAAGAATTTGAACTTTTCAGATTGTGTCTTTCCACTTGTCTGAGTTACTTAATTTTATTGTTGCTGGAGCAAAATACTGACCCAAGCAAATTAAAGAGAGGAGTTGATTTTGTCTCACAGTTCATAGAGGTCTCAGTCCTTAGTAGGTTGGCCCTGAGGCAGAATGATGTGGCAGAGGGCTTGGGGGGGGGGGGGAAAGCAGTTCACCTGATGGTATCCTGGAAGCAAGTCAGTCTGGGAAATATCAGGACAGAGGTGGAGCTTCCCTGTCCAGACCCATGGTGACCTCCAGCTTCTCACCTGGCCGTTGCCTCCTCACACCAGCTAGCTATCATGCCCTGTAATCCAGTTATCTTCCAAAAGGCCTGCTGGCTGTAGGAAGGTTTCAAGTTATAAAGCGTAGAGGGATATATTGGGTTGCTTTATACATCATACAGTGAAATCTTCTCTAAGTGCATCTTTTGAAAAAGAAACTAGCGCTGGGTATACAATTCAATGGGAGAGTGCTTCCCTAACGTCCTGGTTTTTGCACCCAGTGCCACAAAAAGAGAAGGCAAAAGGGATTGGTTAAAATTTAACACATACCACTCCTCCACTACCTTCATCTGAACTGAGGTATATCTTCAGTGTTGTGTTATGTTTCGTTTTGTCTTGTTTAAGAGACTTTTCAGTAAATTGCCCAGGCTAGGCTTGAGCTCCCAGAACTTCTGGCTCAGCCTCCCAGAGTGCTGAGATTTACAGGCATAACCCAACATGCACAGTAAAATTTTAAAAAAAATTTAAAGATGTAGAACATGGTTAGATTTGAACGAACAGTGTTCATTTTACAACTTGCCATTGTAGGTCCATTGTAGGTATGTGAAAGTAGAAACAGGGCCTTTTTATTTTGGCATACAGGGGGTCACTGTGTTCTAGGCTGCCTCTAACTTGAGAGTTGCCAGTAGCATCCTCCTGAGTACTGAATTGTAACCATGTATTACCATGCCTGGCTGAAGTAGAAATGTCCTCTTAACCCTGTGATTGTATTTTATGTATAGTTTATCACAGTGTAAGAGTTGAATGGGCTAGAAATGAATTTCTAAGGCAGCACAAGAGGAATCTAGTATTTCCTGTTCACTAAGAGAGTGGAATGGCTGTTTTCTGGAAAAATGCTAATACAGGCAAATCTCTTGCCTAGTGATGCAGCATGCAGGGATGGTATTCTGTACATGTACTGGCTCCTGTTATGAATGAATTTGTTGTTTGTGGTGGGAACATGGACTGATAAATAGCTTTTAAAGATGATTACTATAGGAATTGATAACAGCAAAGAGATTGCTTGCTCCCATTCATTTTTGTCGTTGACATAAAGTTATGTTTTCTAACAGCAGAAACCAGTTCTTCATGTGAAATATTTTTAGCTTCTTGATTTTTTGTGGCATTTACTATAAAAAATGTAAAGTACAAGCTGGGGAAATAGCTCAGTAGAGTAAGTGCCTGCCTGGCAAGCACAAGGTCCTGAGTTCAATCCCCAGTAGTGCAAAAAAAAAAAATAAATAAACAACAAAAAAGTAAAGTACAGCTTCTTTTAAAATACACAGTTCAGTAGTGTTAATTATATTCAGTCTGTTGCAAAACATATCTCCAGAACTTTTTCATCTTTCAAAACTGAAACTATTCATAAGAGGACAACTTTTCACTCAGAGTCTTCATTTTACTTTTTGTTCTATAAATTTTACCATTTAGCTCTGCTTTGTAAGTAGAACCATGCAAATTTTTTGTGACTGGCTTACTTGATTTGTGTCTCCAAGATTGGTCTGTGTCATAACATAAGTCAGGATTTCCTTTTCCAGACCAGTATGTATGGACCACATTTTGTTGGCGCACTTGTCCTTTGGTAGACATTTGGGTTGCATTCATCTTTCAGCTCTTTGAACTTTTTTTTTTTTTTTGTCTTTTTGAGACAGTGTCTCACTATGCAGTTCAGGCTGGCCTTAAGCTCACTTTGCAGCTCAGGCTGGTCTTGAACTTTCAACAATCCTCTTGCCTCAGCCTCCCAAGTACTGGGATTACAGGCATGAGCCACCATGCCCGGCCTCAGCTGTTTGAACTTAATTTTTTCATACATAGCAATTTTCATCATTGATGGGCCAGTTATGTGAAGATTATTCTGTAAGATGCTCTAGTCTAGTGACATCATAGCTATCTTAGTGGATCTACATATAGTCTGATGTTCACACAAGAGTTGAAATCTCCCGGTGATGGACTTTTCAGAACATGTCTCCATAGCTAGTGGATGACTGTAGGTCAGGGTTTCTTTGGGAAGAAGAGACATTTCTTTCTGATTTGATTGGGGGTGATGAGAGCTTTTAACAAAATGTGAAAGAAGAGCTGGGCATGGTGATGTGCCTGCTTGTAATCATCCCAGCATTCAGGAAGCTGAGACAAAAGAACTGCCTAGAGTTCAGGGCTGGCATGAGCTCCATAGTGAGTTCAAAACCAGCCTGAATAACATAGAGACTCTCAAAAGACAAAACAAAAACCTCATGTATTACACTGGATTACATTAGTGCTTGAAAAAGTACTGGTACATATGTGTTATCTTAGATTTAACAGTTTAAAAACTAGCACTAGTTTATTTGGTATGCTGTTTAAGGATATAATTAGGCAAAATCCAATATTTTGAGTGATTTAACTTATTTTGCCGTTTTCTGGTAAGACTATCTTATTTATTTTTTGTATTAGTCCAGGGTCTACAGCGTCTCACTACGTAGATTGGACTCAGTGGTTCTCTTGTTTTCAGCCTCCCAAGTACTAGGGTTGCAGGCATGTGCCACCACACCCACTCTCAATTGCAGTCTCAGCATGTACCCAGGGTGGGGCTGGCACAGCAAGCCGGGGTCAAACTAGCTGCTGCACTCTGCCTAATCAGGTGCTTTAGTCTGCTGAGCTATTTGGCTGGCCCCTATCTTATTTATTTTGTAATCACTTTCCATTATTGTAAAATTTATAATAGTATTAATGACAGCTAATGTGTAGTTTCATGTAGAGTTGTTGTGGCTTGTATTTAGATGTCCTGCAAAGCCTCATGCAATCCTGAGTGGGGCTTTTTCAAGGTGGCTAGATCTATAGTGTGTGGTGTTCAAACTGATTCATGGTGCATTGTTAGGATAAGGATCCCAGGATTAAGCGTGTGAGTGGTACCCACCCTAAGTAGCCTGGATAAGGTGTAAGGCTTTGCTCCCTTCTGCCTGCAGTGAACTCTTCCTTCCATGTAATGCATGTAATGCTCTTGTTCCTGCTATGGACCAAACGTTCGCAACTGTAACTGGAGGAGCTTTTAACTTTTGGGTGGCAGATACTTTGTCTCACCAACAACAGAAGTAACTAAGACAAGATTCCGTAAGATAATAGTAAGATCTAGTAAGTGTATTGCATTTCTTAGCAGAGCCTTTCCAGATAGGAATTATTGTTGCCATTTGTGGAAGCTACTGAAGCTCAAAGAAATTGAGCAGAATTGACCCAAGGTCATGAGTTAGTAAATTGTTTTGATTTTTAGGCCATTTGCTTGTTGCTTTTCTTTTCTTTTTTAAGTTAATATCTCTGTGGTTCAGGGTGTTGTTGAACAACTCACTATGTAGCCCAAGGTTGCCTTGAAACTAACAGGGACCTCCTGCATCAGCTTCCTAAGTGCTGGGGTGACAGGTGCATACAACCACACCTGGGTTAGGCTGTATTTCTACTCCATGGATTAAAAATACCACTTATGTACCTCTAGATACAGTACTTAGTGTGAAAAGTGAGGAAAGACCTTAGTTATGGAACCTAGTGTGTCAGCACATAGAGTGACCAGTATGTAGAGAATGTGAAGAAAGGAGAACACATGGTTCCATCATTTTAGATATGTGAAATGGTTGATATTATTGAAATGAACATTTTGTGTAGCACTTTTGCTTTTGATAGCAACCTGTTTGTGGCACTGTGATATCTCAAAACTGATTAGGTCCACAGCTTCCTGAAAGAGTGGATGACGAAGGTTTAAATAAAGAAGACAATTTATGTGAGTTCAGGGCTCCAGGAGGATCATAGCCCTCTAGCAGAATTCAAAATTCTCTGGGGGTTGAGACAAAGGAACCATATTTATTTGGTTTTCAAACAGGAATTGGGATACTGAGGAAAGTGGGAAGCAGTTAGTACAGATGCTTTCCAAAGTAGTAAATTTTGCCAGTTAGGAGGAAATGGTCATGTTTGCAGTTATGGCAGGAGTGAAATGCCTGCAGCTGCAGCCACTAACTTGTTAATTGGGGTTGGTGCCAGGTGTCCTCAGCTGTGGCCTTATTTTGCCCTTTGAGGCTCAGGGCATCACAAACCACTACAGGCCTTCGCTGGGACCAGTGACTTGAAGTGGTTCATTTACTGTGGATCTGCTGCTCATTTCCAGACTAGGGGCCTAGCCCTGGGACAGACAAACAAGTAAGCACAGAAAGTCAATTGATTCTTTTTCTTTTTTTGCAGTACTGGGGATTGTTATGCCGCTATCTCCCCAATCCAATTGATTAATTTTATTTTATTTTATTTATTTTTTTATTTTTATTTTTTTGTCTTTTTGAGACAGGGTCTCGCTATGCAGTTCAGGCTGGCTTTAAGCTCACTTTGTAGCTCAGGCTGGTCTTGAACTCACAACAATCCTCCTGCCTCAGCCTCCCGAGGGCTGGGATTACAGGCATGCGCCACCACGCCCGGCTCTAATTGATTAATTTTAAATCCTGCTCAGACCCACTTCATAGTGGTCTCCATCACTGAGATCCTTCCTGGGCCTCTTCAAACATTTGATAGGTAATACTGGAATGTGTTAGTAAAGTCTTTCCTCTTTTAAAGTACCATTGTATAGCTTGATAACTTATGTGGCCATAGTACAGATACTTAGTTGTTTCTTTGTGTTAAATGAAAGAATCACATATCTCAAGCCTGCTATCCAGTGGTGAGTGTATCTTTTAATGCTTTCAGGTAAGTTTGAACTTACTATTGCAAATTTCTACAGGTATTTTGGTAGCCTGCAAACCTTAACTTTTGTTCTAACAGTACAGCAGCTGTTTAAAAGTTAAAACTACACTTACCATATGATTCAGCAGTTTCTTGCCATTGTGTGAATTGAAAATAATTTTCCCAAGAAACACTGTGTGCAAATGTTTGTAGCAATCTTAGTCATCATAGCCACAGTGGGAAACAACCCACAGGTCCATCCACTCTTGAATGGGCAGAAAAGTCTGTGTAACTGGAGGTCAGAAGGGAGAAAGCACTGATAGGTGCTGCACCTAGACGAGCTTTGGGAACCTTCATCTAAGAAGCCGGTCGGTTACATGAGGCCATTTATTATGTGCTTCCATTTATATGAAATGTCCAAAGTTGGCAGGTCTGTTGACAGAAGGTAGAGTTGTGTTTATTCAGGGTCTGGAGGATAGGAAGGAACAAATGCAGTGGGAATGATTGCCAGCAGGTACAGCTTTCCTGTGAAGGTGATTTTAAAAGTTCTGGGATTAAATAGTGTAGTGTTTATATAATTCCATGAATATACCTAACCTTCTGAATTGTACAATGATTTTTATAAAGAATAATGAGTTAAGGGGCTGGGGAGATGGCTCAATAGAATAAGCACTTGCCTGGCAAGCATAAGCGCCTGAGTTCAATACCTGGTTCCGCAAAAAAAAAAAAAAAAAAGTTGTGCATTAGTTTAGGGGCTGGGGAGACGGTTCTGTGGAATAAGCGCTTCCCTGGCAAGCGCAAGGGCCTGAGTTCAACCCCCGGTTCTGAAAAAAAGAATAATGAGTTAAGAATTGTCTTAATCACTTTCTTGTCAGTGGGGTGGAAACCTGATACTCATGAATTACAAGAGAGGTTTGTTGTGTTTCATTATTTTGGTCCACAGTCAGCTGGCTTCATGGTGGTGGCCATGGTCTGTTAGGAATGCCCGGAAGCAGAGAGGGAAGTGGAGGCCCTAGTGCCAAGCATCTGCCCTTCCCGTCACATCCCACCTTCCCATCCCTAAACAGCCCCACCACCTACCAGCAGGTCAGCTACATGCTGCATAACTCAGAGTACCTCCCCTCTCCCCCATTGTGTGAGGGACTGTCCAGAAGGGGGGACTGTCCAGAGCCAAACTGAAACAAACACTCAAAGAACAAAACTGAAGGAATGAAGTAGGATTTCTGTTTCTATGACCAGTAAAGTTCACCTTCACAAAAGCTGCCATTTTGAAGTACTTTTGTCTTATTTGTACACAGATAAATCCACATCTGACTGTCCATTGTATTAAATGTAGTTTGCACATTTTAATATTTTGCTGTTTTTTTACAAACCTGATGTCTGTCTCCTCTCTAGGCAGTACATATAATGAATATCTTTCTCTAACATCATTCTGCTAGTTTCTAGGGCCCTTTACTGTTACAAGTTTCTTATATATTGTTCCAGAAGTATTTTGTTTCATATGACATGTTTTTAACTTAACCTGAGCATGTTTGTAATTTTCAAGGGGGAAAATGTGTTCAGAAGTTCATAATTAGTAAGGAAAGTCAGTAATGTCTGTTTTGGAGAGAATCTAGAAGTGAATTACCCAAGAAATTGCCATTTTCTTTTCACTGGCTTGTGATTTCTATATGGAATGTAAGTTACTGAGAATGTCGTACACTTTTGGGATGTGTCTTAAAGAGTATCAGTTTGGGTTCATAGGTGCTTGGAGTCTGTCATACCCCATATTAATAAGCCCTTCTTCAGTTGAGCCTGATTGTTCTTGACAGTGTGCAAAGTTACCATGTTATTTTGGTGATTAGTTAGGACTGAACTAGACAAAGAACAGGCTGGGTGCTTTTTTTGTTTTGTTTTGTTTTGTTTTTCTGAGACAGTCTCAGTGTGCGGTTCAGGTTGGCTTTGAACTGGAAGCAGTCCTACTTTGGCCTCCCAAGTGCTGGGATCAATGTGTCCTTACCATATAAGAACATGTAGGCCCTTGTGTTCATGTGTTTATCATCTCTAATTTTCAGCCATATTTCCTGAGCATGTTTTAAAGCATTAAGATGACTGAAGTGCATACTATCCACATTAGTGAGAATTTCAAAATTTATAAAATTCTTGCTATATTGTAATTTGTTTTTGAGTCTTGTTGCGGGACATTTTTGGAGACAGGGTCTCCCTTGTAGTTTATTCTGGTCTTTAATACATAGGCCAAGCTGACCTTGAACTTGGTAACCTTCCTGCCTCCGTCTCCTGAGTGCTGGGACTACATAAAGGTGTCCAGCTAGTAATTTTTAATATTAAGAATTTTGTGTTCTTTAAAAGGAAAATCTGATGATTTCCAGTATAGTTCTTTTTCTGCGAATATGTATTTCCAAAATATGTTGTTGTTTTTTTCCAGTCAGTGTATTTGAGAAGTTAAATGACTAAGTTATTTAATTGGGTGTTCTCCCTGATGTGTTTAAATTTAGACATTTTAGGTTATGTAAAACTTTTTAATACTATAGAAATATGGTGAATATGCTGTAAGAATCTTCTACTTTACGATATGTTTATGAGAATGGAATTGCTAACATCAAAAAGGTGTGTGTCAATGGCCAAATTGTCACTAGGATGTGATGAGAACTTTCTAAGTAAATTGAGTTTTGTTTGGGTCTGTCAAAGGAAGGGAAGTAGTAAAAAAACAGACATTTGAGAATAGCTGTTATCTTACCTGTAAATAGGGTTAATAGTATTTGCCTTGCTAATCAAAGGATTAAATGTACACGAGTGCTTAATTGGGCATATACTGAATGCTAGACCCTATCTCCAAAAAGTTATGTATATATTTTTTTGTTGTTTCTTTTTTGAGACAGGGTCTTGATATGTAGTTCAGCCTGGTTTGAGCTTACTATGTAGCCCAAGCTGGCCTCAAACTTGAGATCCTTCTGCCTAATCCTGTAGAGTGCTGGGATTACAGGTATGTGTCATCACAACAAGCTTAATTAAATTTCAAAAGGGTTGAGGATGTAGTGTAGTTGTATACTTTTTGGAGATAGGATCTAATGCTTAATCTTGCATGCTTGAGGTCTTGGGATGGATTCCCAATACTGAAAAAGTATGCAGTGTCATAATAATGGCTAGTTTATGTTCATGTGAGTGTCATGGAAATCTTGTTAAAATGCAGGTTATTAGTCTACTGTTAGATTTCTTGTAGAACTGTGATTTTTGCATTTCCAGCTAGTTCTGCACAATGCTCAAGTTGCTGCTGATGCTGAGTAGACTGCACTACAAGGCTATTAGGCCTTTTCAGGGGGCAGGGAGATGAGGTAAGGTAGTAGTACCCTAATTCTGTTTTTTTTTTTTTTTTTTTTTTTTGTATTTTAGAGAAGGGTCTAGGGTGTTCAGGGTCTCACTACTAGATTGGACTCAGTGATAGGCCCATTTGCAGCCTCGCAAGAGCTGGGATTACAGGGGCACACCACCACATCCAGTCTCAATTGTTATGTCAGTGCTCCCTGGGGGTGGGGCCAGCACAGCAGGACCTGATTAAGCAGGCACTTTTAATAGGTGCTTTAATCTACTATTTGGCCAACTCAGAATCTAATTCTTTCACTCAGCATTTCTGATAGCAGATCCATGTTGATGTCCTTATGTCAGCTAATACTTGTTTGATAAATGAATCAGTTTTTGTCATATAGTACTGTTATACATTAGTCATCTCTAGTTAGATTACATTTATGTTTATATTTCACGTTTTACTCTAGCCAAGATGTTAATATACTTAGTGAAGGTTTGCTTTTGCTAATTATAAGTACACCCTTTAGGGTAGATTGTCTCTCAGAGTGTTATGACAAGGATGAATTTGAGAAATGAAATCTTAGTTTATAAACTTCTAGTATTTGTCTTCGTGGCCTTGTGTTTGTTAGCTTCATTAGCCTTGACCTATTAGGTATCTTTCAAATCTCAGATCAGGATTTCACTTTCCTAGTCATCTATCTTAGTTTTATTTTGGGGTAATTCTTAATTTTATCCAAGTAGCTTGTGTACCTAGGCTTAAAAGATTAGTTGTTTGAAATGCTTAAAAGGAAAATTAACAGATTTCTGTCATGCTGACCTATATCAACCTTGAATTTGAAAATTGTGATGCTTAACATTTTTTTAAACTGTGCTGCTCATAGACCTGCTTCTCAAAAGTCAAATTCAGATATACACTGTATGTGGATGGTAGTTAACAATTGAATTATAGCTTATTCCTCCCATTTGCTCGATTTTATACTATTGTTTATTATTTAAAGTCATGTTGAGGATTGTAAGCTGAATACCCCACACACCCCATTCACATTCCTAGTCTCTGGAACATTTGCATGTTAGCTGATAAAACAGGATTCACACAGATGGGGGGGGTAGATGGGAATTAGCCTTGATTATCTGGCTCTAGATGTAATCACAAAAGTCTTTGTACCAGAGAAACATGAGAATCAGAGAGAAGGAAATGTTATGCTGGAAGCAAGAGGTTGAATACAGAAGCTAGAAAAGCAAGAAAATTTTTCCCTACAACTTAAAGAATCAGCCCAACGAATACCTCGACTGGTGGCACTGTTGATTCCGACCTCCAGAGCTGTATTTCACACCACTAAATTGGTATGAAATAATATTGTTAACTATTGGTATTATGATTGTTTCCTACTATTGCACTGCTCTTTAGAGTTAAAAATTTTTCATTTATTTTTTAAAATGTACCACCACTTTTCTTTATATATCATTTGCTGCAATTTTGTACATGATCTAAAACAATCACTTTGTGTTTTTCCTGGAGTTCTCCATTGGTGGTGTCTTGGTGTAGAGTTGGTCTCAGTGTATCAGCACTCCTCAGGTCTTTGCCATGCTCTCCTGCACTGCTACAGTCTGGGCAGCTTTGAAGCCATGCATAGTTGTTGTCCTGGGGTTTTCCTTCATTGCTGACTGTAATTCTTTCATCATCACTAGAATTCTTTTATTTCTGCTGTATTGCATCATCTTGTTTCTAGGTACCAGGCACCCCCCCCCCCTTGCATTTTGCCTTTTGCCTTTGTTTTGTAATATACAGCATCCAGTATTGTGTGTGATTTCATGGGAGGTAAAATTTTTGAGGTTCTGCCTGCTCTACAGGGTCTTACTATAAAGCTCGGACTCATAGTGATCCTCCTGTTTTTGGTCTTCCCAGAGCTGGGATCACAGGTGTGCACCGCTATGCCTGGACTCAATGGAAAGCTCAGCATGCTTGGGGGCAGGACCAGTGCGGCATGTAGCGCCAGGGATTGAACCCTGGTCTTTGCATTTGCGTAGTCTGCTGTGCTATCCTGCTGGCCCAGTACTGATTCTTTAATTTTTGGACAATGTGCCTCAATATGAGTCATTTTTATTAATTGGGCATTTTGCCCTTTCAACTTGGAAATTAGTTTTTTTTTTTTTTTTTACATTGCTATTTAATATATATGTTCTCACCTTTTAAAAATCATACAAGAAATATTTCTTAAAAATTTATCAAGAGATGTCATTATTATATTTTATAGAAATAAATAAGCTTTCCCCAGAACAACTTGGGTACTATGTATGGTATTTACAGTGGCGTACAGCTTTTGATAGCACAGCTTATAGATCTGATCATTAAAATTTGATAATGACTTTAGTGATACTGTAAAACTGGTTGGAAAATAAAAATAAAATGGCTTATCTGCTGTTTGTCTTTGTAATAAAGTCTTACCAGGTGTGAATTTATCTTGAAACAAAAAATATGCCCTTGAAAATTAGTTTTTGTATTCCATATTGACAATAGAAGGAAGTTTACAACTGTTACACATGAACCCTTTTTTCTACCACCCTTTTTTATTTTTATTGATTTATTGAGAAACAACAATTCAAAACCGATTAGTAGGATAGTTCCAATAATACATTGCATATTATTGTCTTTGTGGTGGTTATTCTTAGTACAAGATGCAGACATGATATCCTGTCCAAACACTATTACTACAAATCTTTCTTCTCATTGAATTAAGAGAAAGTAGCTGCGAGTCACATTGAGAGAAAACATTGTCTCAGGCCTTCACAGAAAGCAAATTGGTCAAGCATTGGCCTTGACTCATCCACATGGCTTACACTGGCAAAGGATCTACAAACTACAGTCAATCCTGAGGGGATTTGATTGACCTTGTCAGATACAAAAGTTATATTTCTTGTTACCATAGATCTTGCTTTATCTTGATCTTACCATTCAGTAGAAAAGTATAAAAATGAGATATAAAAAGTAAAGCCATATAAATATGCTGAGCTGTAAAAGGCTCAAGCCAACAACTTCTGACATCATCAGTCCTACGGATAACCCACTACTATTATGGACTACTGGAAATTAGGTTTTGTTTTTCCCCTTTCCTCAAAATTTTGTTTATTTTTCTGCAGCTACTTACTACATGGATTTTGAGTGTTCTTCAGGGACCTTGTAATTTCTTCTGTTTTATACTAAAAAGTTCTTTCAGGGATTTTGTTTGTTTGTTTTCAGTTATTTTTTTGCAGTTCTAGTTACTTCATTTTGAAATGCTCATTTTTTGTAATATTTTCTTTTTAGCAACTTGTGTTTTGAAAATTGAATTATCTGAGAGAACTAGTAATTTATTTTTCATTTTCTAGTTTTGGCATTGTTCCTTTTGAGTACTGTGCTTCCTATTTGTGCGTTAGCAGACTTAAGTATTTGGTGACCCTTGATTACCTCAGTGTTTTAGAGTGAGGTTCTAACATGCAGATTAGAATCTGTGACTGGGCTTCACTGTTGGGGACACAAGTGCCAGGGTGTGAAAATGAGACCAAAAAAAAAAGAGAGAAAGCGGAAATGGCCACTTGCTGGGAGCACTGGTTCTGCTGTACTAATTGATTCTTAAAAGTTTCTCAGGCCTCTTTTGTACAGTTGTCTTTCTTTCCTACTTCTGATTTTAGTGTAGAAACTATTAGATCCTAATTTAGATACAGAATTTTTAACTAAATGAAGCAATTAAAATTTGAATACAGGGGCTGGAGAGATGGCTCAGTGGAATAAGTGCTTCCCTGGCAAGCGCAAGGGCCTGAGTTCAATCCCTGGTCCCCCCAAAAAATAAAATAAAATTTGAATACATACTGAATTTTTGATAGTAAGAAAATACTTTTTTCAGTTATGAAAAGGACATTCGGTTCTTTTTTAAATGGGGGTCTTTTAGCAATAATTCTTAAAATATTTATAGATGAAATACTTTGATGTTTGGAATTAGCATAAAATATGTCATGTATTGTAGATAAAACAAGATTGCCAGGGATCCAGACTAAAAATGTGTACATATACCCATTCCCCACGGTGAATGTAAACATTCATGTTCTGAAAGCATGTACTAATAAAAGGAAAGTGGATTGTTAACCTAAAATAGTTGAAGCCTCATAGGAATTCGTTATACTGTGTTCTTCTAACCTACTTTGTATATAATTGAATACGTTAATAAAAAATTACCATTTTTGGTATATGGAAACAGCCAGTTTTTATGTATTGATTTTTGTGTTGTTCAACTTGGTACGGGTAACAACTGATTTCATTCCTTAAGTGTGAAGTGGTGAAATATTTGAGTCCTCATTCACAGACCAAGTACATGTGGCCTATAAATCTGGTGAAATCCTTTTTAGCACCATCTGATGTGTTTGTGAGGTGTGGCTGCTTAGGGAGGTTTGGTCCTGTGCAGCCATCTGTGGGACCCCAGCGTGAGCTTCTTGTGTTTGTGCCAACTCTTGGTAATTCTGTTTCCTAAGTACTTAAGAGCAGAGGGCAAAGAATCAAAGTTCTGATTATTTAGTAGTATGCTATAAATTTTGTTCCAGGATATTGATCTGAAAATTTGTTGTTGTTTGATTCACTTTTTGTTGATTTCTCTACTTACTACTCACTGTATCAGTATTGTCAGGAGAGACATAAATTATCTTCAGGGAGTTGAGGGTAGGGTATTATGGTACAGGAAGCATTGTTACCAAAAATGGATGATTTGGTTTGTAAGTTACTAGAACTTGTACCCTAACTTCACATTTGTCTCTGGTTAAGTCCTGGGCATGTTCCTTAGGGCTAGATGCCCACTGATGGGCGTGTATTTGCAGAGGCCTTTTTACCACATAAGGTGAATAGGTAATCCTGTTCAACAGTCGTGTCTCTGATTCCTTTTAGAATTGTTGTTAAACCTTGTGCTTAAAACTTTGTAATTAGTTGTGTTTAAAATTTGTGTGTGTGTGTGTGTGTGTGTGTGTGTGTGTGTGTGTGTATTGGGGGTGGAACTTGGGACCTTGTACTTGCCAGACAGGCATTTATGACACTGAGGTATCTCCCAGCCCTGAAATAAGTTTAAATTGTTCTGAGTTTAGTTAGCATTACAGCCTCTTCTTCCTCCCCCAGAAATTAGCAGCAAGTTATTTAAACTGGGAGTTGGTGGTAATAGAACTAAAATATCTCTATTTTGTCTAACAATAGAATTGAACTAGAGAGGCAAAGTGGTATTGTAATACCAACACTGGGATTGGCATTACAGGCTGAAGCATGAGCCCCAATTTGAGCTAATTTTGGGCAGTTCACTGACTTGGTGAGACGTTGTCTCCAAATAATAAAAACTAGGGAAATGATGGGGTGAACCTTTTAGAGCTTTTAATGATATCAACAACCCATTGTGGAGTGCGTGCCAAAGGTTTGCCACCAGTGGCTTAGGAGGTTTGGTTCACTGTTGAAGCCCCGTGTTCAGTCCCTAGCCCAGTGATGGTGAACCATGGGACACAGAGTTACAGACTCCTCTTTCCCCTTTTGGCTTATGAATTACTGGAACTTGATATCCTAACTTCAGATTTGTTTGTTGTCTTTGAGGACTCTGAAAGCTTCACCATCCATTCTACTCTGCAAAGAATTGAACTATATGGCTAGGGAAACCAACAGGCATTTGTTACCACATTTATCAAAGCAGAGCCTTTTTTTTTTAAAGAATTTATGTGTCTTAAACAGATAGTTGTTTTGACTTCTGGTAGAGAATGGGGATACAAGCCAGTGTGTTGAAACAAACCTACATAAACATACACAGAAATGACCAACAAGCATAATGGGGAGAGTTCACTGTCCTTGGAAACCCTGAAAGAGTGCCATAGTTATGCTAAGAATTATTTGAGGGGCATGACTGATTTCCCTTGTGTTCATTTCTGTGGTTGATAAGCCCTCCTAAGAAATAAGAGTGGGTGACCTCTGTTGAGTAGCTGGAGTAAAAATTACTCCAGGGTGGCCTAGAGTAGTTGGTTAATGTGTATTTTATACTTTTGAAGCAGGAATTACCAGCTGAGCAGCTCAGAATGGGTCTTCCATGGGGAGGAAGTCCAATAGAGAGATGCTGGCTTTTCTGGTGCTGGCAGGAGAGTGATTTAGCCATAAAGCAGAGTTGAGTCTGCTCCGGAGCTGCTTTCTGTGGCCTACAGCACCACTGCCTGGCACCTATTTATTACTGGATCTACAAGCTGACCAAGTAAGTGTAGCAGCTGGCATCTGAGCTGGTCTTAGTGAAAACTGCCTACTTGTGTCTTGTGTGATCCCTTCTTGAGAATGGCCGGACCTAGTGATGTCTGCAAACGTGATGCGATATAACAGGGGATGAGATTACAAAAAGGCTTTGGCTTCTGTGTTGGGCTACCTTGTTTGACACACTCTCAGGGAAACCAATAATCATTTTTTATGAGCTACCCTCTGCAAAGAACTGGTGTCTGCACAACAGCCAGAGAAGACCTGATGCCTGCCAAAGCCATGCTTGTGTGCAAGGAGGTTCCTCCTCTAGCCAGGCATCCACTTCACAGCAGTCCCAGCCACTGCAGAGACTTCACCTTCTGAGAGGCTGTGTGGGAAGCCCCAGCCAAGTCATGTTCAGATTCGTGACCTGCAGAATTTGAGAGTATTTTTTGCTTTAATTGTCACTTTTGGAGTAATCTGTTAAGTTACAAAACTCTTCAACCATACAAGAAGTGTGACCATTTCTCCCCTAGGTGTAAAAGATTTGCATTGGTTTGCAAGCATTTTCTTATCAAACCCAATACAATTACAAACAGGCTATTCACTAATATAAAATAAGGTCTGGATGATAACCTGTGAAACAGACCTATAGTAAGAAATGAAAAAGATTAAAATTGAAAGTACAACCAATTGATGTTCTCCAGGAAAATTAAAAGCATTTGATAGAATGGTAGAAAAGAATTAAGTGAACTTTTTGATTCTTAGCTGTTAACTCTGAAGGCAGGTAGCAGTGAGACTTCAGAAATACTCGTAATAGAAACATAAGATGAAAATTGTAGCAAAAATGGTAAGAAATCCAGAGAATAGCTCCAGCATATAACAAAATTCTAAATGAGAGGTCAGAGCAAGCAGATGAAATGTAGAGTCAGAAAAACAAAAATCTTATAAATCAGAGATGGCAGGTTAAAGGATTAAATGTGCTAATATTGATTGAACACTCATTATTTCTTAGAAATTCTCCTATAAGATTTTCATCTTGAACTTTTGTCTTGGACAATTTTTTGCTTTAAGGGTTTCTGTGTTTTGTTTTTTGTTTTTTTTTTTGGTGGAACTGGGGTGGAACTCAGGCCCTTGCACTTGCCAGGCAAGCACTTATTCTACTGAGCTATCTCCTCTGCCCCATTTATTAATTCTGTCTTTTGTTTTTATTTTTTTCATTTTCTTTTTGCGTGTGTTTTGTTTTTAAAAAGTTTGTTGTATTTGGGAAGAAAGGACAAGTTGTTTTCAAAATAAGGCATACAAGTTTGGTGTTGTCTATCCTTTGTAATTAAATGCTAGAATAGTTCTGCCTAGTAGGATAACCTTTTGGCATATGTGGTTGTTAGATTTATGTTAGTTAAATTAGGTAAAGTAAGTTTATTTCTTCCTTTACAGAAAGTTTTGTTAAACAGTATCATGCCAAAAGATGATACAGTGGCATCCAGGAAACTTTGAGGGAAAACCAGTTAATATAAGCCAAAAATCTTGATGAAGCTATCCTTTACATAGACAGGTAAACAAAAGTGTACTTTTTGGGCTTGCTGTGGCTGTTATACCTCAAGTACTTTTTCCGGAGGCAGGAGGGAGATACTGTTGAGTATATCCAGATGAGAAATCAGTGACCCAAGAACACGACTGTGTGAACTTCAAGGCTGTGTAATTCTATCCTGTTTCCCAGAATAGCCCAAGACTAGTAGGGGGAAACTTCATCTGTAGCAAATACTAAGAAGAGTTCTGTTAATAAGCCAAGTTTCAGACTGTCAGCAGTAATTTCAACCTAGAAAATCTAAGTCCTTCCGGATACAATCAATCTATCACCATCTCCTTTTGAAAACACTGCCTTTGGCTGGTTTCTGGAAGAAACTGGAAAAGCAATTCCTACCTTGAGGTCTTTTCTACCTGGATTTTTTCCTCTTTAGTCCCTAAATATAGGAGCCTCAGGCCGATGTTCTTTTTCCCTCACTTACTAGGAAATCACCTTTAAATGTCACAACTTTAAAATGCCTTCTGTGAGTTGATCTTGGTTAATATCTTCTCTTCCTTAGACTGCTTTCAAGTTTATCTGCCTGACTCTGTGATGCTTATTTACTTCATTTCCAATCAAAATCTATAGCAAACATTTTTTTTTTTAACCCCAAACTTGTGCCTTCCTATGTCCTCAGCAACTGGCGCTGCCTTTCCATTAAACTTGGATTTCATAACCATGGTGCTGTCCTTTGACACCGCCATCTCTGCAGCTTGAGCAGTGCTGTCTGCAGAATATTTTGGAGTCAGTCATGTTTTGTGGCTACTATCCCAGTTGCAACAGGTTTATGTCTTATTTAGATTATTACAAGAATCATTTTCCCTTCTAGTTTTGTACTTCTTCACACTTTAAAACATAAATTAGAAAAACACAAATGTTTACTTTTTTTCATGGCCTACAGGGCTTATGCAGTCTGGCCTCAATCCAGAGCTCCAATCTCCTCTACACTAGTCTTAATTTACATTAGTTTTACCTTTTTTCTTTTTTTTTAAATAGGGTCTCACTATGTAGTTCACGCTGATCTTGAACTCATTGTGTGGCCCACGCTGGATTCAAACTCAGAGTGATCCTCTTGCCTCAGCCTCCTGGGTGCTAGGATTACAGACGTGTGCCACCACACCTGGCCTACATTAGTTTTACTTCCTTTGATTTTTTAAAAATTAATACCTGTTTGCAGTGCATAATATATTCATTGAGGGGGGTCATTCATACCACCTTTATCCTTTCATTTCCCTCTTCTCTCTTGCAGCATCTGTAGATACCCTTTCCATCTGCAGAAGGAGAAGGTACACCCTTTTAAGTCTCATTATTTCATTTAGCATTATGGTCTACAGAGGCATTCATTTTCTTAATAAGTGATTCAGATTCATCCTTTTTTTATGGCAGTGTGTGACTTGCTTGTTTTTATCATTTGCCAGCCTAATTTCTTGTTAGGCTTTCTGTTTTCCTTTGCCAAGTTTGGCTGGCTTCTCCCTGTCCTGTCCTCACTGCATTTTGCTTTCTCCTTAAGTTACTCCTTTGGAGAGGCTTTCTCTAGTCACATACTATTATTCATCCCTTTACTCTCTATTTCCTCTTAGTCTTTGTATTTTCAGAGCACTTAGAACTACCTGGTAACATTACATGCTTATTACTCCTTTGTTTATAGTTTGTCATCACAAGGATGTAGGTACCATGAAGGCAGAGATTTCATCTTACTTTCTCTTGTATCCCAGCACTAATGTCTAGTACATAGTAGACAGGCTTAGTAATATATTTGTTGGAATGACTTATGTAGGAATGAGCAGAGTAAAAAATTACAGAATTTTTAGGAAAAGTAGTCTTGGGACAGAGGGGTTTTGTTTTTATGTTGGAGATTGAACCCAGGGCCTTGTGTACTCCACACTAAACTATACCATTAAGAAGGTGAGATGATGTCTTGTGGTGCTGCCCAGAGTCTTGTGCATGTAAACAAATGGTCTGCCATGGAGATACAGCCCAAAGATATCAGGCCTGAGAATTAGAAGAACAGTTTGAATAAGAAAATTTAGTGTTTATCTTTTTCTCAGTGAGATTTATGAAAGAAATGCCATCTTAGTATGTAGAGTTTTGTGAAAATACGTTCAAATCACTTGAAAAATATGTTGCTTTTTTTGTAGTTGGGTAGAGTCTCATGATGTAGTTCTGGATATCCTTGAACTCATTATGTAGTTTGGGCTGGCTTCAAATGCACAGCAACCCTCCTGCCTCAGCCCCTAGAGTTTTAGGATTACAGGGGTACAACCCTCCACCCCACCTGACTCCACTGCCACCTGATTTAAATTATTTTGAAAGTATAATGGGAAAGGTGAATTGTTTCAGTGTAGCTGAAAATCATGAAATTATTATGAGTTAACTTCCAAAATAGAAGGGATAAAAAAATTTACTGAACTAAATATTTCCCCCTATAAAAGTACATAGGACATTCTTTTTGGTTAAGGGCTTTTGATAAAGTCCTTGATGTCTTGGATTACTTAGCCAGTGGATCTTTTTTCTTTAACCTAAATTGTACTAGCCATTTGGATGCTGTTAGGTAATACTTGTACATATCTGCCTAGTAGTGATATGAAGTACATTCAGCCAGCATAAGTATCTGGAAATTTTTTGTAGCTTTCACCTCACACCTTATTAGTTATCAAGCTTTGTTTTTGTTTATGTGCTTTAAAATTTCTTCACTTGTGTCCCTTCTTTTGCCACTGCATTTCTTTCTTCAACTAGCAGATGGGTACAAGCAACTTTATGATGTGAAGATTAAATATTAGCGAACTGTAAGTGTGTTGTAAATGTTGCCTGGTAGTGATAATATTGTTACTGTATTGTACTGGCTTGGTCACTGTTGGTGCTTATACTTGTTTCTAGAGTAACTGCAGATGAGTCTCCAATTTTCCTTCTGCTTTTTTCAGTGCCTAGTGCTCTTCAGTTTGAATGATCCAAGGTATACACCTGTTTGGATTATTCTAAAAAAAATCACTCCTTAGTAGATTCCTTTTCACGGTTAGAATAAAATTTGTAAAGACTTTTGTAAAACATACATAAAAGATACTTTAGCTTTTCCTCCAAATACTCTGCCCCTTAATATCCAATTTATAGCTATGTTGGAGAAATTGGGGTTGTATATGACTATCAAGAAAAATGGAGTGTGAATTGTGTTCCGATTACTGTAGCGTGTCCATAATAATCACAAATTTGTGAAGATTTTAGGCAGATACTTATGAGTAGATACCAGTTCTGGTGCAGGAGCTTTGAACATTATTATCTGTTTGTGTAATCTCAATGAGAAACTATTTGGATTATATTTGATAAGTGAATAGGGTAATTTTGTGAGATTGAGCCAGTTAAAAGTCAGTGGCTCTTTAATGAAATAACTTTAGGTTTAGAATGGCTAGTTTATACTTCCTTTGTAGTACTTCTACTCAAAGGCTTCTCTATTACTGGCATATTAAATGTATTAACAACTGTTTATTTCAGGTAGGTATAGTTCCATTCCATTTTATCCAGGCATGCTCATGGTATCACATCCAGGTATAAGTTATAACAAATGAAGACTACTTCTAGGAAATTATCTTGTGAACACTTACTCTCATAGCAACATAGGTTCTGACTGCATGTTGCAGTCAGTGGTCTTTGTTGAGCTTATCATAGAACATGTTCCTGTTCATTGAAGTCAGGTTGAGGAGAGGCTGTTATAGAGACCACTAACACTTATCTTATTCCATGCAGATAGATTTTTTTAATATATTGATTGAAAGTCACAATAAAGCCAAAGTGGTTATTGCCAAGAGATACAGTACCTTTCTGTATTTTTTTTTCTTTTCTGTCTTTTTTTTTTTTTTTTTTTTGAGGTCCACTTTAAAGCTGACCTTGAATTTGTGTTGATCTTTCTGCCTCAGCCTCTTCAGTTTTGGGATTATAGATGTGTACCATCCAACCTGGCTGGAGGCAGTTTAATAATTGCTGCTTGATGGGGGTTTAGCCTCAGACTCCAGTGAACTAAACATTTTTGGGCCAAGTTGGCCTGAAGACCCCAGAAACAAAGTTTCCTTTTCCTTTCTGTAATAAAGCCCAAGTGCCACCTATATTGTGGTTTCCATGTCTAGTATTTCATACAAGTGTCAGTTCTTTGTGTTTATTGCTTGTCCCTCATCACATCTCTCTGAGGCAGGCATTTTAAAATAAGAACAGTCTTTAAGTGAATGAGTTACTTTTGAGGTTATGTAGACAGTGGTGATGTTGAGATTGATGGCCCTACTTCAGGCTTTTCCCATGCAAGTTCCCTATAGGTATGGTCCTGAGAATGTTAGATGACCTCTCAGTCCTTGGATGGGAACACGTGAGTAGGACTTGGACCTATGTGAGCAGTTTCTTCTTAACCTATGTAGTGTACCACACTGTGTTCTGTGCACCACACTGTGTTCTGTGCATGCCTTGAAAGGAAGAAACTGGGTACGCGCTGGCCTGCTGCTACACTGTGAAGTCATGGGGGAGGAGGGATTTGTTCTCAGGTGCCTGTCTCAACCTCCCAGTCCCAGATACAGGAATAAAAGTCCTGACAATGTTAAGTTTGCTAGTGAAGAAGAGAAGAAATTCTGGGTCAGGGCCTGCTCCCCAGGAACAGGTGAGTAGGCAAAACGTGATTCACTTCTCCTAGAGGAACAGCACTGCCACAATCATATATTTTTCTGTATTGCACATACCATGTTCATAAAAGTGACGGGGTGGGAGTGGGATGTGTATGTGTGGGGGTGGGAGTGGGTATGGGGGTGGGTGTGCTAACAAGAACTTTGAGCTCCCTCTGGAGGTCAGAAGTGATGCAAGCATCATGGAAGCCTGTAGGAAGGGATCTGTTCCCTAAAGCTAGCCTCCCTTATAGCAAGAAACTAGCTGGGCTTTTTTGTTGTGGTTTCTGAGATAGGTCTTAACTGTGTAGACCACTCTGGCCTCGGGCTCACAGAGCTCCTCTTGCCCCAACCTCCCAAATGCTTGCAGTTGCAGTTGTGCGCCACCACATGTGGCTAAAAGCTGGTGTTTCATAGTTGCCTAATCCAGTAAAATGTTCTCTTATATTGAGGAAAAATGAGCTTTTCAAAAGAAATTTGGTTTGACTATATTCTAAATAGCTGTATGGGGCCAGTAAGAAGACCATGAACATGGCTCATGTGCCCAAGCAAAATATCAGGTGGCTTATTGGTAGGTCTGTGTTGAAAACCAGATCAGAATGAAAATCCAATTTCTACGCCATTATGTGATGTGCCATAATGTTTTGGCAGTGGAATCTTGCACTGAATAGAGACAGGGTAGTCTGCATACCTGCTTCACCTCTTGAAAAGAGCAATGAGTGGTAGAAGATTAATTGGACAAGCAGCTTGCAGTCTTGTGTTGACGCACCTATGCAGACAGTTAATTTTCAGAACCTCAGTGGACTACATGAGAAATCTATTCCAGAACAGGAATCTTACTGGGTCAGATGCCCTAAGGAATTAGTTACAGCTTTAACCTTTCCTATGATTATTTTGTTTTGAGTATGTTTATATTTCTCTTTAGAGCTCACTGGGCCCAGTTCTTAAAAATGAGTGTGTGGTTGTAGAATGAAAAAGTAATTAAAATTTTGTGATAATATAAACATTGTTTGTTTGCTAAGTTCCAGAAGTGCTAAGTGAGAGGATGTAAAAAGGATCCAGGAACTACCCTAGAAAACCTCCCGATGAATCTGAAACATTTTATATATAGTAAATTGTGAAGCATTAATTTATAAACTAAACTACAGCACATCTGTGAGTTCTCATTGATCAAATGAATGAATGTAGACACTTTAATTTGGAGGAATTCCAGGTAACATGTGTTTAGTGTGCCCCCTCCCCCAGTATTTTAGAATCCTCTGTCCCATGTGTAGTTAGCACTTTGATGTCTTCTAGAGTACAATGGTGGGCATGAAGGAGCAAATTCATAGCAGGGAAACATGTTCAGTGCTGTGCTGGCCAGATAATGTGGATTCCAACCAGTAAGTCTTGTTATAGGGCATACACCCTTAGCAAGTCTTTGACAGTCCCAACTGAGGGACATTCTGCAAAGTCTCTTGACCATTGCCTCTTAAGTTGTCATGGTCATCATAAACAAGTGTGAGCAGCTCTCTCAGACCTGAGGAAGCTAAAGAGACATGGCTAAATGTAATACAGTACTCTGGATATGGTCCTAGAACTAGTAGGGGACAAACTGGTGAAATCTAAGGAGTGTAATTGATCATACTTGATCAGTGTTGTTTCTGTATTTGTGACAAGCGTACCATAGTAATGTGAGATATAGACGGAAAAACTAGGTAAGGGGCTATATAAGAACTTTCATACTATCTTTTAACTCCTCTGTAAATTTTAAAAATGGCAAAACAATTTTATGAAAATTGTGTATTTTATGAAATATGTGTATTAATTAACTGCTGCTATTACTTTTCTTCAGGTATGTTTAAAAAAATGCAGAAATCTTCTGTTACATGTCTGTATAATAGTAGTAGTTACAATGAAGTGACTTCTGACTTTTCTGTATAAAAGCGAGGAAAGGCTGCTGCAGCACTGTGTTTTGAGCCTCAACAGCTCAACAGCTCTCATTTGGTCTCCAGTGTCATAAGCATGGTGGTGGATAAAAGCAGAGTTTAGGGGAAAAAACATCCCCCCCAAAATAACATCCCAGCCCCCCCCCCAAAAAAAAACCAGGGAGAAACAGAGGTGGGAATGTAGGAGTACGGGCTTTAGGTTATTGGAGTGGGAAGTGCCATATACATATGTTTTATTTTTATTTTTTTCCCTTGTCCTATTCCCTTTTTCGCTACCAGTCATTGGGGATTTTATTGGTGTTAACTAGGCATGGGCCAAGTATGGCAGTTGGCTGGGCAGGTTTTTTTTTTTTTTTTTTTTCTTGTAGTGGTTTTTTGTTGTACAAGGTGCATACATGGTATTGTGTTTACAAATACTATTAGAGCAGATGCCTCCAATCAATGAATTAAAAGAATGTAGCTGTATACCTTTTTTAAAAAGCTATACTAAAAATTATAGTACAATTTCAATAATTAATACTTTTTACACTGTTATCTTCCTAGTGGTTATCCATAGTACAAGAAGCAGACAGGATATCCTGTCCAAATACTATTAGTGCAAATCTTTCTTCTCATAGAATTATGCAAAAGTACTGCATATTTATCCTAACTGTACTGTTTATACAAACACAGAATGGTTCTTCCTTTGTATCCCCCCTTTTTATGTTTAGTCCTGTCAGAGATGGGTATTCCATTGACATTCAGTTATTATAGGTGCTTGAATTCAGTGAAACAATCCAACACAGTCCAGCAGTCCACAATAGTAGTGGGTTATCCGAAGAAGTTGTTGACTAGAGCCATTTACAGCTCAGCTTATTATTATGGCCTTATTTTATATACCTCGTTTTTATACTTTTCTGCTGGATGTCCAGACTGAGATAAAGCAAGACCTATATAGCAAGAAATGTAACTTTTGTATCTGATGAGGTCAGTCAAGTCCCCTGAGAGTTTATCCTGTAACCCTGTATCTCACTTTGTAGATCCTTTGTCCATGTCAGCCATGTGGATGAGTCACAGCCATTGCTTGACCAGTTTGCTCTCTTGTGAAGGCCTGAGAGAAAGTTTTCTCTCCATGTGACTCTCCTTAGGCACACTATAGATCATTGATCACATTCTTTTGTGGCTCCATAATCTCCTTGGTCAGAAAATTTGGGGCACAACTGAGTTCCATGATATCACAGTACAGGCTCTCCTATGTCCTGAGTCTTCACTGACCTTGAAAGGCTAGGGCCAAAATGTTGGCTGACCTTGCAGCCCTTCCATTTCTCCAATTTTTGATCTGCAAACTTAGGTTGTTAACCATCCAGAAGAGAAGCTGATTATTACCCTGCAACATATGCAGTTCAGTTTAGCTAAATTATTTTTAGTTGTTGTTATATCTTTCTATTTGTATTTCTTTTGTTTTCTTATACTAGGGAGACTATACAATATTTGCACATGTGTGTCTGGTTTATTTCACTTATGAGTATATATTCAAGTAGCATCCACTTCAATACAAGTGCTTCAAGTTTATCATTCTTTATAGCTGAATAATACTCCATTGTATAAAAATACCACATCTTTTCAACCATTCCTCATGTGACGGGAATCTTGGTTGTTTCCAAGATTTTGCTATCACAAATTGTGCTGCTATAAACATAGGTACACTTATATCACTATGATATGATGTTTTCAGTTCCTCCAAGCAAATTCCCAGTAGGAGGATAGCTGGCTTGAATGGGATTTCCAGCCCTAGTTTTGTGAGGAGTCACCACACTAATCTCTATAATGGTTGCGCCAGCGGCTGGCCAGTTTTGATCCAGAAAGAAAATTGTTTAGTGATCTTTATAGCTTAGAACAGTCTGCCAAATATTCACATTGGTAGAAAAAGTAATTCTTAAGTCTACAACCCAAATCTGTTTTTGGGGAGAATGTAGAGGCATAAATTTAATGTGTATATTTAAACTTACTGTATAAACCCATATAAAATTATACTTTGAAATATGGGAGTTTTATTCACATAATTTGTCATGATTTTGCAGCTCTATCACCAGGGCAAGTCTGCTAATGGTTTTTGAAATTGCCATGACTACATAGCTTTAGAGCCTGCATTTATAGCTGGCCCCTTTATGTTCTTGACTGTTATACATATTAGAGTGCTGTGCTTCAACATTTAGTGTTTTAGCTCTTCCTATCAAGGCAACAGTGATGCATAGTTAAGACCTGTGGTGCTATTCTCCAGGTCAAATCCATGTTCTGTTCTCCCACTTTGTCTACTGAGATTTCATCCTTTTTTTTTTTTTTTTTTGGTCATTTCTGATTTTGTTATTCCTATACCTACCCCCCTAATGGGGCATAGTTTCCTGCTTCTTTACATTCCCAGTATTGTTTATTCTGAGTGGTACTGAGGATTGAATTCATGGCCCAGCACATGCTAGGCAGACATTCTGCAGGAGTGACAATCCCTAGTTTCTATTTTACTTTTAAAACAGGGTCTTTAGATTGCTTAGGCTGGCCTTCAGCTTAGCTATCCTGCCTCAGCTTCAAGTGGCTGAGATTTTTGCCATGTGCCTTTGGGCTCAGCTTCCTAATTTTAGATGCCAGGCATTGTGAATTTACATGATCACATGTCGGATTTTGTTATAGTGTGTGCACAGATTACATGGGACTAGTTTGAGCTTCTCAATGTGGTTTTAAGCTACTAGGACTTGTTCTGTTTTTAATACTGATGGCTTGTTATCTCTAGTGAGAACTAGCTGATGCCTTGATGGTGAGGTTTTTCTTATCTAACTGGTCTGAGGTCTTCTATGATGATTATTTTGTAGGCCCTAGTGACACTCCGTGTATTTCCTGGTCTGGATTTAGCGAAAGATCCTAGGCTTCTTCTGTTGGTCCCTCTCTTTCATTCTCTCTGTAAATCTTCTTTTAGGGTATACTGTATACCCTAGCTGCAGATAACAAGTCTCAGGAGTCATCTGACTCATCACCATGTTATGGAAAAACCTTGCCATTAGGAAGGTGGAACAAATATAAGGCTTGCTTTGTTTTCCTTGCAGTCCTGTACTCCATGTTATTTATTGTCTGAAAGCAGGTTTTCTTATATTTTGCTTAGTTTTGTTGTCATTCACAGGGCAATTAATCCAGATTATTTTTTGAGGCCAAAAACAGGAGACCAGTCATTAGATTTTTATGTGGGTGTGTGTGGGGTAGATAGATCCACAATTTTTCATTGGAACTTTCTGGCTAGTCTTTGTCTTTTGCTGAAGTATGACAAAAAATAGAGGTAACTGATTATCTGCTAAAGTTTTGTGGGAAATTAAAAATTAATTTAACAAGGATATATTTTAATATAGTTATAGTTACTGTGATAAGTGCATTTTCTTTCTTTTTTTTTGGTACAGGGGATTGAACTCAGGACCTTGTGCTTATCAGGCAAGCACTTATTCTACTGAGCCATCTCCCTGGTCCCAGTGCATTTTCTTTATAGGAATGAAAAACCTCTTCTGAAAGTGCCACACACTGTTGGGTGGCAGTGGTACTGTGAATGTGTACCTAGCAAGAGGCAAAGGCCTAGTTTCAAACTCCAATACATATATACATACATACCCTCTCCTACAAAATAAATAAACAAGGCTGTTTGCTCTTTCAGCATTTTTTACTAACATATTTGAAAATATTTTTTCAGCGGTACATGATAATATTTTCAAAATGCAGAATTGTAAAAAATATGGTGGTGCCTCAGTTCATGAACTTAATTCCTTCCCCACTTCTGTTTGCATAATTTCATTCAACTAGAACTGTGAAAGGAATTAAATTCATTGGCTGAGGTACCCCAGAATTTTTTAGTAACCTTTTGGCTTTTGGGAGAAGTGGTGGTGCTGGGGGCTTTGTCATTTAGCTTAAAAGCCTGATCATATTGAAAAATAACAGAATATAGCTTGTCAGTGTCCAGTTCATCCTAACATTAACTGTTTCACATGAAGCTTACATAAATCTATTCTGACTGGATTAAAAAACAGTTCCTTGGGGCCAGGGAGATGGCTCAGTAGAATAAGCACTTGCCTGGCAACCGCAAGGGCCTTGAGTTCAATCCCTGCTTCCGCAAAAAAATAAATAAATAAAAATAAAAATAAATAACAGTACCTCCACATTGATGCCTTTTTCCTCTGTGAATCTGTGTATTCTCTGGTGCTGTGATGGAACCCCCAGCCCGTGCTAAGCACATGGTCTACTGTTCACTACAGCTACAGCCCTGTTTAACTTTTTTTTCTTCTACTTAACTATTTTAAAAGAGGAAGCACCTCCATGTATTTCCTTGGTCTTTAAGTCTTAAGATGGATTTTGCAGGTGTTCATCTTGCTGTATTGTACTTCATCTTTGATTTTCTTAAATGTTTACCAAATTCTTTAACTGTTGTCCATTGTAATTACAGTTTCCTTTTCCTATAAGCCTCTTTAAGGACCTAGAATTTAAAATATGTATCTTCTGTGAATGTAGCAGATACTGGATAAAGGTTTTTTTTTTTTTTTTTTTTTTTTT
>PVKA01016283.1:0-48277 GCA_004027165.1 Ctenomys sociabilis | reverse complement strand
AGGAAAATGGAAAGGGAACAAATTAGCACCTTAATGTTGCACCTCCGACAACTAGAAAAAGAAGAGCAAACAAAACCCAGAGCGCAAAGACGGGAAGAAATCATAAAGATTAGAGCAGAAATTAACTCAATTGAGATGAAAAAAACAGTTCAAAGAATCCACAAAACAAAAAGCTGGTTCTTTGAAAAAACTAAATAAAGTTGATAAGCCAATACATTTAAATCGTCATCTCTTCTCCCTCTTTATACCTTCCTAAACTCTAAAATCACAGGACTAAGGAGATTGACACAATTTGAAATAGCAAATGATGAGCTCACAGGCCAGCTCCAGGACCCCAAAAATCAAATAGATAAAGGGCAGTAAATTCCAAACTGATTTCACAAAGATGGCTTAAAACATCAGAGCAAGAGATAATGACAATGAAAACCATATACCTTATGTGGCTAGAAAAACAACCATGCATCCTGAGAGACTAGACGGAACCTGAGATCTGCGCCTCATGCTCCCTTTCTTCATCACTTTCTTCCAATAAACTTTTTTAGCACTTTTCAAGATGTCTAGAGGGAGTCATAAAAAAGCAGCTCTGACAGATTTTCATGTCAGCTCCACAATGGCAAGTGAACGAGCACACACCCAGCCCAGAGCGCCCTAGTATATCACCTGAGGATTTTACTTGGGTGTCCTTGCAAGACAAACAAAATGAATCCCCGTGAATGCACTGGGGCCACATAAAGAAGTCATTCCCTGGAGTTTCCCCCATTCAAAGCATTCAAAGTTGTGTCACTGAGTTTGTTAAATGCTCAAGAGTGTGGAAGTTCTGAGGAGAATAAGACAAAGCAGAGCACGGGAAAGCCTCAGCAGGGGCAGCAAGAGAAGCTGCCGAGGGATAGCTTCCACCACTCCAGGGAAAGCTTCCCCCTCTCCACTTATAAGGTGCTGGTACTCTTCCTTCTATTTTACATGGGACTCGGAGAGGGCCAATGACCATATAATGGGGAGTATTAAACATAATTCATTTGTTTCCCAGTTTCTTCTTTACTAACATCTTGCCAAAATGTCAGGAATGGATTAAGATAGGAAGCAGAAATATGAAGCTCAATGAAGGAGCTGGGAGAATTGAGGGTAGCAGCAGCAAGGAATACAGAAAAGGAAATAAAGATAAAAGCAGGAGCCCTTACTCACCCAGCTTCTCCACCCAAAGCTCTCTCGTTCCTGCTCCACAACCAAATTTTATCCAACATTCATCTTTTGCCTTAAAACCAAACTCCCGCCATCCTTTTTGGCTAAACACTGTTTAAAGAGGAGATTCATTTTCAATGCTAAAAACCACTTTTTTCTTAAAATTTCAGGCTCCAAGTTCACTTCATGTTGATTTCATGTCATCACTCAGCATCCATCATGATATGTTTCCTAAAAGAGATTCTCAGTAAAGCCTTCTTTGATAAATCAAGAAATGAGTGTGTGAGGAAAAATGGAGAACGAAGGGGTCACTCTCTGAGTGCACTAGTGCTTTTGGTGGTAGATTGAAACAAGCACTGCTTTATAAAAGTAAGACAAGGACTCGCCGGAGAAAAATTCAATAAACGTGACCAACTCATTGAGAGAACTCCCAGAAGCCACATCTTATGGCATCCCTTAACTTAATATAGTTAGAAGAGGGTTTCCGATCATGAACTTCAACAAATATCACTAACACATACAAAGTAGCTTTACCCATCAGGGACAAAGCAGTGGCTAAGGGTACTGAGATCAGTGAACTCTTCACACATGCATGAAGCTGGTGCTTCAAAAGAGCAGCGTGCACTTGGAAAAGAGCTCAGGTTGGAGGGCATGGATGTGGGCCTTTCTGATAGCTCTGACACAAACTCTGTGGCTTCAGGCAGCTCCAGTAACCCACTGACCTACAAGGCCATCAGAGTTGCTATGCTGTCTGTCAACGACTATCTGGATTGAATGTCCCTTGCAATTCTAGAATTCAGTGACTTTCTCCATCTGTTCCACATCAGAAAAACATTTTAGCCCTGTCCAAAATGCAATCAGCCTCAAATTTTTCTCAAAAAAAAAATCCATGTTTACAAAATTCTTTGGAATCTCTGAAGACCTAGCATTGCCAAGGAACAGACGACCATTTAGGTGGCCCAACCTCAAGTGTGCAATGCCTCCTAGGTCCCTTGGGTTCCTCCTTATGGTCCCCAGCAGCTCTCATAGGTCCCTTAGCAACTCTACCACTTCCCTCCCAAAGTCTTGTTAACATATGGTCTCCTTAACTCACAGAATTGTCTGCCCCAGTCTTTGTAAAGCTACTAGTAAAAAGTTCTAAAATAGAAACCAGATGCACACATGCACCTTGGGACGAATGTATTATGAAGATGAAACCAACACATCTCCCAGTTGGCTTACCCTCTTTTTTCCCAACTGGTCATGTGGTGTGCACCTGCAATACATTGACAAGGCTTTAGATTACAGAATGAATGCTTATATCAGATTCCAGGATGGCCTTGGGTTTTAATCCCAAGTGGATTGTGCTTGCATCAAGGGTTTTTATTCCCACCTCATCTTTACAGTTCTCCTGGCTTCCTCCTTCACTCAAGCTAATATTTCTTGCTCATCTGTTCAAGCTAGTGCTCCTTGCTCCTCTGTTCCACTTTCCAAACTTTCTTTTGGCAAAACTGACCCCATCACCCATCTTAATTGTCAGTACAATTACTACGGTGTGATGCAAACAAATGCTATGGGTTGGGGTACTGTGCTCACTGTAAAATTGCACACTCCTTCAATAGATTGCCTCAGACAAGAAATATGCCTCCAATCCTAGGGGCTAGAGGAAAACCTCAGTTTAGAAGCCACCTCTCTTGCCATTGCCACTAACCTTTCCTTCTCCAGTAGCCAGAGAAGGTTACCCATTCATCTTATCAAGCCAAGGAGTTCCCCACCCCAACCCCAATGCTTTCAGTCTCTGCTGGGCTTTGACATTGTGGAGATGATTGTGATTAGTGAATCCTGGGTTTCAATTGACAGAATAAATGGATGCCCAGAAAATCAGTAAAGCATTCCTTTGGGTATCTCTCTGAAGATATTTTCAGAGATTTCCACATGAGTCAGCAAACTGAATGAGAAGATCTGCACTGAACACGGGAGGCATCATCCTACCAGATGGGAACCCAGATGGGACAAATAAAGTGAAAGAACATGGGCAGTTCCTACATATAATCCTTGAGGATTATTTTTTTTCTTCTACTTCTCCTCCTTATTAACCTTCTTTTCTTCTTTGCCCAGTGCCTCACTAAGCTGACCAAGTGAAACTCTAATTCATAATCCTTATGCCTCAGACTCCCTCAGTGCTGAGATTAGAAGCATATGCCAACATATCTGGCTGGCCTCGAGTTTCTTAAACTGAGTCATCCCTGTCTTCTGTGGCTCCCCAGCCTACAGACAGTCATTACTGTACTATCGAGTCTCTGATTATGTAAGACAATATAATAAATACCGTATATATGTACCCTATACCTTAAAGAAATACAACCTCATTCTTCCTTAGAACCATGTGTAAGAAACCTGTGGAATGAAAATAAGCCACCGAGACCAAGATCCTTTGGCCAACAGCCCTAGGTTAGCTCCCTGTTGGTAGCATCAGCTTCCTGCCACACAAGTGAAATGTCCTGGACAGACCAATGCCAGCATGCCCCCCGGTGAGGGAGCCCCAGCTGGAAGTCCCACCAACGAGGAGAACTTAGGTGAGCTTCATCAACCCACCAAATTAAGAAAGAGAGTGAGGAAGCATTTACTTCAAGCCACCCTGTTTGTAGCGGGTTGTTCCACAGTCGCGTATTTCCTTCTTTTACATGTGATTCTTACTTATTCAATATAACTTTCTACTTTTTCTTATGCTATACTCAGGATGTTCTGTTTAAATCTAAATATACTTGCATATATTTCACTAAAACATGCACAGCCTGACCTCCAAACTTATCTTTTAGAGGCAAAGAACTAACCCCAATTTTTCTTCTTATTCTCTAACTTCCTGTGTTTCTGTGAGAAGAAACTAAAATATAAATTTGTTTTCCCACTTGCATTAAGGGAGTCCTTGCCATTAGAATGTAAACATGTTTATATTCAGTTCAAGATTGAAGCAAAAAAGGTAAATTTACTGAAAAGGAAGGAAGCATCAATTCACTCACGCAGGTGCCTCCAAAGCCCCCTTAATCAACGCCCTGTAATCCATTAGGATGTTATTTCCTCTTCATGTACTCCTCTGCCACAGGTCCTGTCCAGGCAGGAGGTTTCTGGGTGACCACAGACATTTGGGAACCTGATAACAGGGAAGTCACGTGAGCAGGGTTTTTTAGATTCAGAGAAGCAGAAGTGGTCTGTAGTCACTTTAGTGTTCCACATAAGTTATTTCTCCACTGCTTCAGTAACCATCAGGGATTCTCTTTCAGCTCACTAATACTCTCTCCCATGGTACTAAGAGAAAGGGAGGTCCAAATATCATGTCACAAGACAAATCTGTCTTGTGGTGTCCAGTCGGTGGGTTACATCTTCACTGATACAGCTGAAGTGGAAATCCTCACCTTTAAGGAATCTCACATCATTTAACACATTGTGCATTCTTTTGTTTCTTTTAATGGTAATCACATGAGATTTCACGTAATGGAATCCCTGGATTTGTGCTTTTAGTCAGTGCTGGAAAGAAGGCCCTTGCTATACAGAGTCAGGGAAGCCTATGTGTCATCCTAACATTTACCATTAATAATAATAAAATTGAGATCAATCATTCTGTAACTAAGACTGAAAATTCTCTTTTATTCATGGACAGTAATATTACAAAATGAAAGCAGGCAGGGAAAGAAAAGCAAAAGACACAGCCAAATGCCTCAGGGGAGGAAGTAACAGGCAGATATGCCAGGAAATAAATTGGTAAAATAATACAGAAATATTGCATTGATATTCCAGACCAAAGAAAAGAAAAAGAAGAAATATAAGAGGCAAAGAATTCATAACAGGTGAATTTATCTCCTTCTAAATGCTTTTTCTAGAAACATTATCCAGGAATGTTTGGCAAGAAACAAGTCATATGGCCACTCCAGGAGTAAAAAGTAGAATGATACCTTTTTGTTGAATTGTGTTCATTTTCTAGGCACAATATCTGTCTTCCAATAGGAGAAGCTGGAGTAGGGAAGAATGGAAAATGAATGCTGGATAGGCAATCAACAGGATCTGTCTCAGAGCAAACGCCCAGTGCAGCCCTGGGCAGCAGATATCTCTCTGTACACTAGTGCTTCAGATAAACAGTCCTTTTCTTCAGCTAGGAGCTTCAGCCACAAATGAGCACAAGCAAATGTTTGACTTTATTTTGTTTGACTAGAAGGACCCACCAGCTGTTAACTTAATCTAGATTGAAATACTTATAGAAGATATCTCATAAACCATAAATGGGCAAAATAGAGCTTTTGCAGAAAATCCAGCAACCGGTGCCATTGCCTGGCTGCTCTTTCTCTTTGCCTGCCCAGCTACAATTGTATATACTAAGATAATTGAAAAATTAAGCAAAACAACATATACTGCGACTGATACAGCCACTACCTTTCATAGTTATTTCCTTATTTAGTTTTTACTACCTGCAAATATCACTTGGTATGATACATTCAGCCTTCTTTTCCTATAGGAAAATAGTCATTCTTAACTCTGTTCAAGATTTTTAATTTCCTTGCTCAACTGAAAAAATGTTGAGGTGGCCTCCTCCCCTCCTAGCTGCCAGCAGAGGTCATAGTATGCACTCACACAGTAGCCCAGAGGTATATCTTGATTGGTCTATGCACTGCTTTTAAAATAATTGAAGTGGTCATCAATCTTAAAAAATAACAACTCTGTCTCACAAGTCTTATTTCTGTTCTCCCTTACATAGTCAAAAGTTATGACAGCCATGGCTTCTATTTGTGCATGAAACTGGCTATATATAATGAAAATTATGGGAAAAAGTAAAGGTTATGTCCATAATTGTTTAGGGTTATCTAGATTTATGAATTCTAATCTTTTTCCAGTCCTATATTTGTATCTGTAACAGAAAGTACTTTTTTGTGTATGACAATTATTTTAGAAATTTGCATAGATCACTTCATTGGTTTCCTTATGAAAGATTAAAAAAAGTAGAATAAGACATTTAATCATTGAGTTCATAAAATCTAAAGGTATGGCAACATATAACAACAACTCAAGAGCAGTTATACTAGGTATAAAGACACATCCTTAGTAGGACAGACAGTAATTGGCAAGTGATAATTCCATAGTAACTTGAGATATGCACATTTTTATAATAAGGAAAAAAATGTAACAAAACAGCATATCCAAAGAGAGATCATGTTACCTCACTCAACCTTGCACAGCATCTGTCTTTGCTGTTGGCCAACTTCTAAAGCATTCTATTATGTTAGCAGATTGGATCCCTTTGTGTGCCAAGAGGGCAGGTGTTCCAGTGCCGAGCTAGAGGAGGAGCCCTGGACTCAACAAGACACAGTCGGGGTCAGAAGACAATTGTCCAATTCTATATTGGGAACTGTGCTAAGCCAACAGCTCATTTGCTTCCAAAATGTTACCCATTATCTAGAGAAATGAATGCAGGAGACAGGCACAATGTTTCTTCGACTTTTTGTCGTTCCAAACTGAGTTATGATTTCTGTACTTCTCCAACTGTCGTGATGGCAGTAAATAATGAAGAAGCACTTTCAATGTATTGGATACTGGGCTAAGGAAGTAGCAGACACTTCTTTATTTTGATAAAGACCCCATTCACAAAAATTAAAAAAGAAACCCATGAAAGCAAAGTAATTTGCCCCAAAAACATTTAATACCTGAAATATGATACCTGAGCAAAGCCCAGTCAGAGTGATCTTAATTAAGTCTATCTGACAAGATTATCTTCTGCTTAACAATTGTGTCCTAATTAGAGAAGTAAATATGATTTTTAAAATACTTACAAGATGCTTATGAAACATTTTAGTACATAATAGTTAACTTAATTATAATTTATAAATAAGTCATAATATGTTGAGGAACATATTATTTATTCTCTTTTCTATAGGATAAAAGATTAACAAGTGATGATTGGGTGTATAGCCATTTATGATGATGTGAAGGTTAAGGGCCAAGATAAGAGGCAGTCCTGATACAATATAGATCTCTTCTAATGCAGAAACAATGAGTTCCATACAATTCCTGGGAGAATTAAGCCAATCTTTCACAAAAATACAAGTAAACTTACAATGGCCATTTGAAGAATTGTATGACCTCTTTTATTTTATTTTATTGTTAATTTTATTGAGAAACAAATAACACTGAGACCATTTCAAAACCAATTCATAGGGCAGTTTCAATAATTAATACATTGCATATTGTTCTCTTCATAGTTGTTACTCATAGTTCAAGATGCAAACATGATATCCTGTCCAAACACTTTTAGTACAAATCTTTCTTCTCAATGAATTAAATGAAAGTAGCTATATATCTATCCTAACTATTTTGTATGTACAGATATAAAATGGTTCTTCATTTGTATCCCTTTTTTGTTTAGTTTTGTCAGAGATAGCTGTTCCATGGCCATTTAAATATTGTAAGTTTGTGAATTCAGCAAAATAATCCAATATAGACCTTCTTTAATTGGAAGAATCCAAGGAAAGTTCATGAAAGATCAGCATAGGATTTCTACAATCAGGAATGAGAGAGTGGCTGATAAAAACTGACAAAGACACTATAAAAATGAAACATATATGTATGGAAAATTCGGGACATGTTTGTGGAATAACTGCATAGTGAGAGCAGGTCGGTAAAGTAGCCAAGCAGAGAACACCAGAAAATCAGAATAGGAGCTGTATAAAGGAGCTACTGAACACGACAATGAGAACTTGAAGCACTATTACTAATGTTGGTCGGGAACAAGAACTTGCCAACTTCTATTGGAATGAATCCAGATCTACTGTGTATTAGATGGACAAGACTGATCGTAACCTCGACCTGGGGCCACACATCTTGCCCTGGTCAGTGCTATCTATGACCCAGTTTCAGGAGAAAAAAAAAACATAGAAAACCACTTTTGCATTACTGCTCCCATATTAACATATTCAGCCATTACCTTGCTTGTGGCTAAATAACATAGTTTGTAATTGACATTTTTTCAACTGAATAAAGTGATTTAATCTCACTTGAAAGTACCCATATATTTTCCCTGAAACTCCACAAAATTATTTCATCTTTTCCAGTGAAGAAACAAAAATGTGATCAGTAATGGTTTTCCTAAGTTTTCCCTCAATTTGTCTTCACCAGAAGAACTTTACGTACCACTAGCCTAAATGATCCTAAGAAGAGGTTCAAAAAGGACAGTCATGAAATCATTGCAAGTTTGGTTTGAAAGAGATCAATATCTGAGCTAACAACATAATGAGCAAAGTTTACACATCCTACATCAGTTACCCTACCACAACCCTGCACGGCTGTGTAGTTATTTTAGCTTTATGAATGAGAAAATTTTGACTAAGAGATTATAGAACTTGTCCAATGTCAGAGCTAATGAACAGAGAGGAACCTGGGCTTGAATCAATTTCACAGCCTTGTTCTTTTTGACTTTCTTTCTTTCTTTTTTTTCCTTTCTTTCTTTCTTTCTTTCTTTCTTTCTTCCTTTATCACTTTTAAAACAGAGTCTCCCTATATAGTTCGAGCTGCCTTGAGCTCACTTTGTAGCCCAGACTGCTCTAAAACTCACAATGACCCTCCTGCCTCAGCTTCTCGAGTGCTGGTCTTACAGGTAGAGGCCACCATGCCCGGATAACATTGTTCTTTTTCATGACATAGTAACAACACTTAACTAAGAGGGTGGCGATAGATTTATGCGACAAAGGAGAAAAGATTCACCCTGTTGATGAATGGGGTATATTACCAATCATCTGAGAAGCATTTGTTGGGGTTTTTTTTTTCCTGAACTTGGCTAGGCAAAGCACAGCTCTTTAAATGTTAACAGTGTCAAATTTTGAAAGGCAGCAGCTATCAGCCTTTGGCATTAGAAGCCATCTACCACTTTTTTGGCACCAGAACCAGCTGCTCTCAGAAGCCCTTAGGAACTCCAGAGTGGGTAGGTCCTGGAAATTCTTTTTCTTTTTTTTAATGTATTTGGTATAGGGTCCCAGCTTGAACTCATAGTGATCCTCCTGGTTTCAGCCTCACCAGCACTGGAGTTACAGGCATGCACCGCCATGCCACTCCTGGTCTCAGTGGCCCACTCAGTGAGCCCAGGGCCAGGGCTGGGGCAGTATGTGGTGCCAAGGATCAATCACCAGTCCCTGTGCTTGCCTAAGCAGGAGCTTCGTCTGCTGAACTATCTCACCGGCTCTGATCCTGGCAATTCTTCATTGTGTTCCGTCATTCTTTACTGTCTAACCACCCCAGTGTTCCCAATCCTGGTTGATGGTCGCTTTTAGAACCAGGAGCCTTTGACTATCGCAGTTCTCAGGGCTACTGTCTCAGCATGATCCACTTGAGATGGAAATCAAGAATAGACAAAAGTAGGCCACTTGGGTCTTGGCTTGAAATTTGGGGTATTTTTCTCTTTAAAATATAAACAAATTCCCCCAAAATAAAAAACTATATGTGCTACCCAAAGGAAACTTTATTTGAACTGATATGCAGCATATAGGGAAATAGTGCATAGACTGACACGGATGGTACAGAGAGGTCATCTACAAGAAAGAACAGGCAGGCTAAGGTAACACAGTGTGCTAGATAACTGCAGGATTTCTTAGTCATAGGAAGGAGAGAAGCACCTTGTAGACTGGGTTGAGAAAGACTACAGAGAAGCTGAGTAACCCAGAAAGTCAGTAAGAAGAAAGATTTGTGCTAACAGTGTTTGGACAGGTTATCATAGCACTCTTGTGCTATGAATAACTACTATGAAGACAACAATATGCAATGAATTAATTGTTGTAACTCTCCTATCAACCTGTTTTGAAACTGCTTCATTGCAATTTTTTCTCTATAAAACTAATACAAAAAAGAAAGAAAGTCTGGGGGGCAGAGTCACCTGGGATGGGCACAGGCCAAGAGTAGCTGCAGCCAAAGCAGAGCAGCTCATGCAACCATTGCAGTCCATGAGGTAACTGCAGAGCCTGTGACCACCAAATATGAATTTTTAAAAAAATAGCACTTGGGAAGTGTCAGGTCCTTCTCTTCATCTCAGGTTGTCAGGGTGAGGGGTGGTTACTCTGTTACCATGCTGAAGAATCTGGTCAACACACAGAAGGGACATTAAGCCACTGAAGGATTTTAAACAAAAGGGTGATGGGATCATATTGTTGAAAACTAGAAAGCATTAAGACACTCTATTTCATACATGATGTATACATGATCTAAACCAGGAGCTATTGGGAACATACCTTATTTTTTGGCCTTGGTTTCTGAAACAGAAATTTCCAACAGCTCACTTCAAGTCAGGTATTATGTTTTTGTCTAACTGGTGAGGTCTTCTTCATCAAAGTGGCTAAGAATTCTGGCTCCACCCAGGAGGGACTCTTGGAATTATTTGTGGATTTTTGCAGTGTGTGTTCATGAAATAATTCTTTATTCTGATGGATAGTTTAAAGCCTAAGTCTCTGACCCATGACCAAGTGTCCTCCTAAAACAAAACTTGTTTTTATTGGTGTTACCTTTACAGCTCTTGTCTGACCTCATTCAATTACTCCTGCCAAGACAGACATTCTCTGGGAGAGCGTGGCTGGCTGTGCAGATCAGGGGAAACACAGAGGATGCAACTCCACAATGTGTGGGCAGTAGCAGAAGCACTGCATTGCTGCAGCTCCCAGATAGAAGAGAGCAGAGTGCCTCACAGGCCCAAGGAGTAGAAGGGCAGCCATTAGGAAGCTTCATCTAACACACATGCTCAATGGTCTGGACAGAAGCAATGGAGAGGGTGACCTGTGAGTGAAAGCCTTCAGTAGGACTCAGGGTGTTTCAGAACCACATTTTCCCAAAGAAATTTAAGTCAGCGTGTTTTGAGCTGCAGGCACAAGTTCCATGGATGTACCATGTGCCTGAGAACGGGTCACTACAGTGTGTCCATATGGCTGATACAGGGAATGGGTGGTCAGTGGGGCAGATATAAGGGTTATATCTGGCTATTCTCTGGGTAGATGGTTACCAGAAAGCAACTGCACAAAGAATATCCACACCATGAGGTTCCAAATAGAGGTATAACTCTGGAAACTATGTCAAGAATAACAAAGCCCTGTTTCTAGTATAAGAAAGTCCAAATACATTCTCATTAAGTGCCAAAACAACAAAATTATGCGAATTAACTGCGCAGGGCTCTTCTAGCTCAGCAGTATTGATTTTGGCCAAGTAATTTTCCTTGGTAGACACTATACTATGCATTATGGACATTTTCCAGGCATTTAGGCTAGGGATGCCACTAACACCCTCCCCTCCTTCAGTTGTCACATCCAAAAATATCTTCAAACAATCATTCCATGTTTGGAGCCAGCAAAACATGACAGTAATAATACTTGTAAAATACTTGATTAACACTAAAACATATAAATGTTTGTAGAAGAACAGCATGAGACAAATATAGTCACAGTAATAGTCAGGATCCTAGTCCATGTAGACTATTAGACAGGTGTCTGAAAAGTAGACCTGAAGTCAGTGTTTGATAGTCAGGGCAACATGAGCACCTCAGATGAGTGAGTTTGAGATGTCACAAAGCACCAGAGCACCCCTTTGTACCTATTTTTGTGCCTGAGGCTGCATAAAGTTCTAATCTGCCCAGATCTGATTGGATGGCCCTTTGATTGCTCTATTCATCTGCTCATTTAAAAATCCTTTTCACACCAGGGTTTCCTGACTACACTCACAACCCAGCAATCATCCCAGCTACATCAAGCAGGAGAATGTGGCTTTGCTATAAGCTCAGATACTCCACACGGCACAAGCAGGAGATTTAGATTCAGCTGAGGTTTTGATAGGTAAGAACACAGCAGGAGTCACCATTTAGGCAACAAACACCACCAGGTCCTGATGTCTCTTTTCCTCCATTTGCATGCACAATGCTTTTATGTTTTCTTACATCCTTTTCATTGAGTTGCACCTTTCCTGTCTAAAATTCAGTGGATTTACTCCTAGCTTCTGTATTAGGGACTTCTGGTAGCAGCCCAATGGACACCATATGTATTTACAGCAATCCTTATAATTAGGCCTCTATTACATTTTCCACTTCCCAGTAGTACCAATCTATGTACTTCTAAGGATCATCTAGCTTCCACAAAGAAGGCACAATCTCACATCATAACCAGTGCAGGAAAGAGCATTACACTGTTCATAATATTATTGTTATCAGAGAAAAAAAGCTACTAGTAGAATGAACCATTTAAGCCATGCCCAGTGAGGTACTCTGAAATTTTACTCCTGTCACCTTTCCAGTCACTCTCGCACCCTTCCAGTGGCCCAAGGCACCTGCAAGACTGGCTGCTGTCCTGAAGCAGGCCTGCAGTGATGGGTGAAGCATATGAGGAAGTCAGTTGACTTCTTGACCCCACCCAATCATTTGGTGGCTGTCACAGGGATACCAAATGTGAAGCATAAGGCTGTCAGTGATGAGCTGGGTTCTGAGAGAAGCCCTGAGCACAATGGCCATCCTAAAGAGCCTCCGGGGATCCATCCATCTTCCCAAAGAGCCTTGTGAATGGCAATTTAGACTCAGGTGCGCCATCTTGAGAAACCATCCCACATTCCAAGCAAAATTAGTTTAATGTTCTCACATAAAAAGATCCTGAGCCAGGTGGAGGATCATTATATGAGCACACATTGTGGAACTAAAAAGGTTTGCATGCTGCTGGAAGGAATTTATGGGGAAATTTATTACAGATTCACTTCTTATGTAAATGGGGTCCCCATATGATGAGCTCAGGGGAAGTAGCAAGGCCAAGAAAGGTTACTGAGGCCAAATATCATTAGAATTCCCCCTTTGAGAAATAAGATATTCTTCATCCAGATATTCTTTCGTGTCCTGTGAAGGGAAGGAGGGCAAAAGAAAAATATTCAAACCTTCTGCCTGAGTAACCTCTTTGCCTTTGAGGAAAGCCTGTCCATTTCTAAATTGTTTTTGCAAACTGGGCTACACTGAAGAGCAGGTGGGATAAATCAAAGCAGATAAATGGTACAGGCTTGCAAATTCCATAGGACTGAGGAGGGAGAGGGTTTTTGTATTTAAGATTCTGTCTTTTCCTTCAATTATAAGCTCATGGAGAATGAGGATCCTTTTATACTACAAGAACCTGAGATCATGGACATTACAGTGCCACAATAGCACAGTGGAGCAACAAAGCAAGGATCTGGATGCCAAACAAAGCCAGAGTCCATTTCTCGCCCTATTAAATGCAAATGGATCATTATAACAATGAAAACTAACAATAGCTAACAACCAAATTCCATGATTCCTATACTTCCTGCCTCCATAGGGATCCATTTTTCCCAGAGGGAAATTTACTTCAAAGGCCATAAGACCCTGTTCTCTCCCAAAAGATCCCACTGTAAATTTCTCTTCCTTACACTCCACTCTATGTTAACCCCATGGAAAGTCGGTGGAGATGAGCACTTTGCCGCAGGGCCATTGGAGGGCACACTGTTCCTGGAACATGCAGAGAACACTCCTGCTGCGGGGGCCTTTGCACCACCCTCCTTGATCTGTTTCATTTTTCTCCATAGCACTTATTACTATCTAAGATGAACTATAGGTATTTGTTTCTACACTGTCTACAACCTGTACAAGGAAGTAAACTAAGGTTTTCATCAGTTTTTTCACTGCCATATCCCTAGAACCAGGGATGCTGAGCCATTTGGAGCTTTCAATGACAAACAGTACTCAGTGGCACACATGCCGTAAGTTGGCCCCCACAGACCTAGAGCAATGCCTGCTTGAAGCATGGATACTATGAGTGCATATGACTATGTGAGTGGATATGACTAACTACCTACCAGTTGTCAATCACTTTATAGAGATAAGTTCTCTGATTCTTATAACAATTTTATTGTATTTTATACTTCTTTAGTTCAAGAATTTTGGCCAGTCCTCTGCTGGATAGTCCTGCAGTTTTGTGTGGCACTGATGGAAATTGTTCAATGACATTTACAGCATGACAGAATTGTCTGGATACCAGTCTGCTTCAATCACACTTCTGACTCTTTGGCAGGGAGAGCCAGAAGGGACTATCAATGGAAGTATCCACAAAATTAGAAAGTCGTATCAGAAAGCGATACCAAAAAAATCCCAAAATATTTTGAGCAATGACAGTCATATCGAAATGACATTTGTCTTCTGGGCAATATAACATCTGCATGTCCAAATTCAATATGCTTTTTGAACAATCAATCTCATAACTTGATGTCATATTTTATATGCTTATTTATTTGATCACTAAAAATAACTGACATATGGAAAAGAAAAGCAGTCTCCAGGCATAAGCATAATGGAAAGTTAGTTCTGTGGTCTTCAAATCAAACTCACCAGGAAGCACCTTTAAATTTAGCCACCATTTGAGTCAAAGCATTAAGGTTTTATGACCCCAAAACAACAACATAATGAAAGATAAAAGGCCAAACAGTAAAAGCACATCTGGGCCATTTCATACATTTTAAAGGTAGGTGTGTGTCACATAATCCCAGGTTGAAGGGAAAAACAGCTGTGATAGTTTCTTAAGAAGCACAAGGGCCCAAACTGAACAGATTCGGTCACTATCATGTCTTCTTTTTCATCTTCCTCAGCTTTGGTGGGGTAGTGTACAGAGAACGTAATTCAAAGAAGGGCAGAGAGCCACGACTTCCTGAATGAGTTTTATCTGAAAAACAAAATCTCATCCCATGATTCCATTGAATGCATCCTCCAAAATACCTATGAGAAGTCCTGTGAACACAAATTCTTCTGTTCTCATAAAGCAGGCAGATATTTACGTCCCCCTTTCATGCACAGTGAGGCAAGAGGATGCTGTGCATGACAGCAAGTTCACTGCAGCACTGTGTGTCCGGTTGTCCTTCCTGAGTACATCATGCTCCCGTGAGCATTCCAGAGGATCAGGGGAGACTGCTAATGCGTTCGTAGGAGGGCTTCCCCTGTGAGGGCCAGAGCTTATGGTCCATTTGCCTGATCTACTCCCCTCTCGTTATAACAAGCAGCACCTTTAAACTTTTATTTCATCCTCAAGTTCTTTGTGTAGGATTGAGATTTGTGATGTACTCTGCCTCCTTTTTAAAAGTTTGCATAGTCTGATACTTTGAAATAGGATTTCTCCTTTTTTCCTATTTGATTTAAAAGCACATGTCATTTTGGAATTAGTCTCATCCACTATTACTGATTATTAGCAAAGAACACATATAATCATGAGAACCACAATTAACCAAGCAATTTCCATAAAGTCAGAAATTGTCTATGGGTTTTGCCTATAATAATTCAGTGAATCTTTATAGTAACTGCGTAAGTGTCCTTGTTAGTCTCGCTTCTTCAACTGAAAAATCAGAACTCAAAAAGATGGGAAATTCTCCTAATATCCTTCAGCTTGTAAGGATGAAGCTAGTATTTGTTTATAGTCAATCTAATTCAGAGCTGGCAATCTTGATGTGCAAGAGGTGATCAAAAATATGTTTGTAACTTTTAAAAAGCTATTATAAGTTAGAATAGATATACAGCTACTTTCTCTTAATTGCATGAATAGAAAAATTTGTACTAATACTGTTTGTGGACAGGATATCAGGTCTGCATCCTGTACTATGAATAACCACTAAGAAGAAAACAATATGAAATGTATTAATTATGGAAACTGTCTACCAATCAGTTTTGAAACTGTCTCATTGCTATTTGTTTCTCAATAAAATCTTTTAAAAAGCTATTACACTAAAAGACATATTTCCAAGAAAGAAAGGATAAATTTATTTGAGGTGAGAGAGTAGCTGGACTACTATGAAGAGAATTAATAGCAATGCACCCTCAACTATGCTAAATTTTTGTTTAAATATTCTCCAATGTGCTACATCTATACTCCTGTTTATACCAGCCTTTAAAACATGAATTTGTCTAAATGTGAAGTGGTAAAATGTGAAACTGTACTGGTTCTATATGCAGTGCACAATATAGAACTCAGGTTCTGTTAGTTCTTTTTTTTTTAATTCATTTACTTATTACAGTGTCTCGCTACACATCACAGATTCTTTTTTTGCGGGGGTAGGGGGGTCAGCTCAGCCTGCCCTGGAGGGAGGGGCTGACATGGCATGTGGTGCTGGGGCTCAAACCACGGTCCCTGAGAGGTGCTTTAGACTGCTGAGCTATCTTGCCAGCCTGAAACTTTTATATTTTTTTATTTTTATTTTTTGTCTTTTTGAGACAGGGTCTCACTGTGCAGTTCAGGCTGGACTTAAGCTCACTTTGTAGCTCAGGCTGGTCTCAAACTCACAACAATCCTCCTGGCTCAGCCTCCCTAGTGCTGGGATTACAGGTATGCGCCTAGTTCTTTTTTTTTAAGGATGCACTCACGGTACCTCTGAGGATCCCTCGGTCACCTGCCCGGTATGACTCTTACACTTGTGTTTCCAACCTTGATTTCACCACTGAATTCCAAACTGTTCTATCCACATGCATATTCCTTATAAGGGTCTCTTCCACATTGTTCACTAACATATACCAAACACTAAAAACCATTCTTGGCACATAGCAGGCACTCAGAAATGTTTGTGGAGTCCATGAACTGATATTTAAGCCATCTCAAATATCATGCATCTTTTTAAACTTGCCCTTCCTTTACATTTGATCCTTTGGACTAGCTGTTAGGTTCAAGTCCTCAGAATTGTTCTTAATTATGCTATGTCACCCACAGAGCCAACCAATTTTTAGCAAGCTGTTTTCACTAGCTGCAAAGTATATCCCCAGGCTTCCTTCTTACCTCCATCTCCCTGCTAGCACCCAAGAACAAGCCAACACCGTTTCTCATATCCTCATAAACCTCTGTCCCTTCATTCTTCCTCAAGCCTAACTCTGCATCCATTCCTTGCTTGGTGTATGACTGACCATTTCCAACATAAATGCATCCACGTCTTGTGCTACTTAGCTTTCCCATTTCTGTGACCAAATACACAACACCTACAACATAAAGTAGGAAACTGTCCACTGAGTTCATATTTTCAGAAGATTCAGTCCATAGTCAGTTGGCTCCAAGACAAAAACTTCTTCTGGAAGAACATGGTGGAGCAAAGATACTCAGTTCGTAGTAGCTGGGAAGTGGAGCAAGGGAGCACTGCCAGAGAAGGAGGAGGGGACACCAGATGAAGTACCAAGGTCACACCTAAACAAACCAACCAAACACACTCAGCTTGATGTAAAGTATGTGTGCATTTGTATTTAAATGAAGGCATGTCAGAGAGAAAATATGTATATTTGTGTCAATATATGAAGTTAATTCCAGTGCTTACCCTAAGGGAAGTTAGTGTTGGAAGTGCCTACATCAGATCTTAATATGTCAAAGTTATTTGATTAACACAGGTCTTAATGTAAAGTCCATACTTCAAGGTTAGTTAATTAGACTTAAAATGTGGTTATCCAAAGGGCAAGTTAATTACCCAAAACATATAAGATTATTGATAAAATAAGAATATTCCAATGTAGATGACTGCTTAGAAATCTTACAAAGGCTCCATTGTCCTTAAATGAACACAGTATAAAGAACTGGCTGGCAGAAGATAGTAACGGCAGAAGCGAGGTGCTCTGGTTTCTAACCCAGTCGAATGAATCCTTGCACTTCACAAGTATACTGTGGCCTGACTCTGAGGCTGTTTAGAGCAGTTATTGGGATCTATTTATCTTATCCATAATCTGTTTTCCAGGCAAATGTTAAATAGAACACAAGACAGAACTACAGAACTAGTTATATGCCTGCCTTACACCTGTTTGCTGAATGATGGGGTAACTCATTAGAAGTTGATCTTGCTTTTTCACAACAACCTTAGCTTGAATTTTGCTAAAAGAAGACTCTGAAACAGACTCAAGTCCTGGTGATTCACTAGATTGTGGGGTAGGGCACAGGTGGGAACATGGAACAGGAAAAGGTAGGTTATGGATGAAGGGTTCATTATGAAGCCAACTACAACTGGAGTCTAATCCCACAGGGAAGCTCTAGGAAATGATGCATAACAGATACCTAAGATTCAGTTTATAGACTCAGATACTGGGGCATGCATATGCTCCTTACAGTGAATTCCTGGTTAAGGAGTACTTCTGTGGTATTCTCCAATAGAATGGCCTTGCTGGATTCTGGAGGAAAGCCCTCAGGAAGGACAACACAGAAGCTGACACTACTAACTAAGCAGATCACCAAAATGTGCCTTAAGGCCTGAGGGCCACAGACATGGCACTGACCTTGCATGCTGCATGAAAATGTCACCTGACTCAATAGTTGTAGGTAAAGGCCCACCACTTCCACTTACTGCTGTCTACCTTAGGTTGCTAAAGTATACTGAAACTCAATACTGACACTTGCTGATAGGGGCTTAAGAAGCTGCTTTACCTTCCTGAATTTTTTTGTTGTTTGTTTGTTTTGCCTGCTACTCCCTCTGCCTGAAATATTTGTAAGGCGCTCAAGGAAAACTATTTTAAAAACTTGATAGCACAAATTTTAAAGCAGATTGTTGTTTTCCCCTTTTCCCTATAACCTTTTTCCAGAAAATTTAACTCTAAGATTTTCCAGTACAAAGAACATATTTATGTGAACCTCAAGCTTTATCACACACAGCACCACACAGAAAACTTTCAGGAGGCTTTAAAAGGACAGAAGACAGCCAGCCAAATAGCTCAGGGGAGGGGCCAGGGGTTCAATCCCCAGGCCTGCTATGCTGGCCCCACCCCCCAGGCACTGAGACAGCAATTGAGACTGGGTGTGGTGGTGCATGTCTGTAATCCCAGCTCTTGGGAGTCTGTAAACAGATAGATCACTACAAATCCAATCTAGTGGTGAGACCCTGAACACCCTGTAGACCCTTCCCTAAAAAATACAATAATAATAATAATAATAATGATAATAAAAGGAAAGTAGAACTTTATTTCTCTGCCCCTAGTATGGGAGGATACAGGGTAAAACTGATGTATGCCAAACACCCCACCTGAATAGAGAAGAATAAAAATAGAAAAATAGGTACAGAACCTATATTATTAAGCACTGCATCAGTTGACTATTGTTGCAGTAATATGTTTAATAACTCTCCAGCCTCACTCTTAGTCACTTTCTTATCACTGAGACAAAATACTTACACCCACAACTTAAAGGGGAGACATTAATATTGGCAATGGTTGGCTGACAAGAGGCAGAAACAGCATGCCAGAGGGGCCCAGCAGGAGAAAGCTGCTCATATGACAGTGGCCAGAGAAGGGAGGAACCCAGAGGGAAATATATCCTATAGGTAACAGACCCAGTGACAAAATCTCCAACCAGGCCCTACTCCTAACAGCACATTCAGTTACTGAACTCATTAACGGATGAATTCACTGACATCCCTGTGGCCCAGTCAATGTACAGAAATCCCATATGAGGCATTTTGAGGATATTCTCAATCTAAATCAATAAGCTCTATATAATGTTATATGCCCAAGGTCACTTTGTGGTTACTAGCCAGATGGCCATGGCTAGGAGCACCTGGGACACTGTGCTCTGTCAGCAGGTCGTCCTTCAGGAGACATGCCCATACGTTTCTACAGCAAGGGCTATGGAGCAAGAATGAGCAAGCTGGGCCTCACAAGGGCCTTTAAAACCTGTGTCCAGCCTGAGGAAATAGCTGGGAAGGTCTAAGAACTTGTCTGGCAAACACAAGGACCCAGGTTTGATCTCCAGTACCACATGCCATATGGTTGTACTAGCCACCAAAACCAGGCATGGTGGTACACGCCTGTAATCCCAGAATTAGGGAGGCTGAGTCAGGAGGATCACTATGAGAATGAGCTGCACAGCAAGACCCTGCACTAAATAAATAAATATGTTTTAAAAATCTTTGCTGGTTTTATGCTGGGTAATATCGCACTGGTCTTATGTAGTACTGTTCTAGAGGAACTCCTCCAGCTTGCAAAAGCCCTTATTAAATATTGAGGAACTTTGTGAGTTAACTAAACTGCTACTTGATTGAAACAAAGAATAAGGACTTTTTTCTCTAAAACTCTGGTATACCACTGGCCCAGAGCAAGCCACAGGAAGGAGGTCAGAGTAAAAGGAAAGTTGAGAACACTGTACCAACAGGGTGGGGTTCTGTGAAGTTATGTGTGGAAAGGGCAGTCTATCTGGGAGTGGTGAGGAATTGAGGCCCTTTTTGGAATTGATCACAGGTATTCAACAACGCCAAAACTGAGCCCTTTTTCCAGGCTCTACTAAGTGGGGGACCAGTCAAGTCCCTTTTTGTTTTTTCTGTTTTTTATTAGTCAGGTCACTTGAAGTCTCACGCTGATTCTTCATGTTGGCAAACTTTCTTTTTCTCATAAATATTCATGTGGTCTTGGATGTTAAAAGAGCACTTCAAGTCTTTCCAAGGACTAGGGCTAATAAAAAGCAGGGACCTGTTTCTTACCACATGCAGGCGCCAAATACTCTAAGGTTAGGTTCATGACCATCACAGAGGCGGGAACACACTGGGAAAATGAGGAGTGGAATCCCTCCAAGGCCAAGCACAATCTGGGAAGAGGGCTCACAAGTTCAAGCCCTTGGCTGCATCTTTAAAATAACCAGGCTTTGGGGCAGGCACATGGGAGTGCCTATAGGGAAAAGGGGGAATGTAGGTGAATCTCCTGCTCGCTAGGCCTAGACCTGTCTTCCTCATGTGTAAGTCAGTGTCTGCAAGTTACATATTCACCCACTTTACTAACAACCTCATAATTTATTATATATTAAACAGGAAGTTGCTTTGATACTGTCCTACCCCTACACTGCTCTTGGGTTATTTAGGTATGGGAACAACACACAGAGGAAATGTCATAGCCCAATGCCATCTCTGACAAAACAAGGAGATATAAATGACCATTTTGCATCTCTACATACAAAATAGTTAGGATAGATATATAGCTACTCTCTCTTAATTCAATAATTTAATTTGTACTAATAGTGTTTGGACAGATCTGCATCTTGTACTATGAGTAACCACTAAGAAGAAGACAATATGCAACATATTAGTTATTGAAACTGTCCTACTAATTGGTTTTGAAACTGTTTCATTGCTATTTGTTTCTCAATAAAATTAATAATACAAAAAGCAGTAGGAAACTGGTTTTGGTTTCACCTTGGATCTACTTCACTGTGCCAAATAGAAAAAAAGGTTTTAAAACTGTATGTACTGTGAATTACCCCTTAGCAGGTGTTACCCTCTGACAGGTCTCACTGGAGAGAAAACTTCCACCCTGGAGAGGCACCATGTCTCCAGTTATTTATTTTATTTTATCTTTGCCAAATTAAATTAAATTTTAAAAATTTATTTAAATAGCATCCTGGGATACGCATCACAAATTGGGACACTAGGAATTTGAAAGACAAAAATCTGAAACTCTTCTGGCTTCAGCAGATGCTGAAGTAGGGGTCCCAGGGAACAGAGGGATCATTGCAAGGCAAATGATACAACAAAATTACTGTTACTGGGAACATTTCAGCAGAATCTAACCAGATCCTTGTGTGCAATCAAGAATGGCTAACAAAATCATTCCTAACTCTCAAGAGCCTGAAATAATAGAGGCCAATTTTTAATCACATTCACAACCTTTATGAGGAACAAGAAGCTCTGCTTGATATTCCCTTAGAGACCCATGGGTGAGTGGTCACTTTATACAATGACTTAATAATGGGATAATGCACACTCAGATAACTGCCCAGAAACCCACAAACCATTTTGTCCAGGTTTGTCTGTGAGATTATTCCTGTAAGAGGTCAGCATTTGAAATGGTGGCTTAAGTAAAGAAAATAGAGGCTGGCCAAATGGGCTCAGTGGATTGAGGTGCCTGCTTAGGCAGATGCAGGAGCCAGGATCCCCAGGCCTGCCATGTCGGCCCCACCTCCCTGGGGTGTGATGATACAGTGATTGAGACTGGGCGTGGTGTTGTGGGCCTATAATCTCAGCACCAGAGGCTGTAAATGGGAGAATCATTATGAGTCAGATCTACACAGTGAGACCCTGTACACTCTTGTCCTAAATACAGAGGAGTGGGGGTAGGAAAAGGGGGAAGAGGAAGAAAAAAAGTAGGAGAAAGGAGGAGGAGGAGGAAGGAGGAAGAGGAGGAGGAGGAGAAGGAGGACGAAGAAGAAGAAGGAGAAGAAGGAGGACGAAGAAGAAGAAGAAGAAGAAGAAGAAGAAGAAGAAGAAGAAGAAGAAGAAGAAGAAGAAGAAGAAGAAGAAGAAGAAGAAGAAGAAGGAGAAGGAGAAGGAGAAGGAGAAGGAGAAGGAGAAGGAGAAGGAGAAGGAGAAGGAGAAGGAGAAGGAGAAGGAGAAGGAGAAGGAGAAGGAGAAGGAGAAGGAGAAGAAGAAGGAAGAAGAAGAAGGAAGAAGAACAAGAAGAAGAAGACAGCTCTTACTAAAGTGAAAGACGTCACCTGATTGGTTTGAATCCACAAAAAAAGCAGAGCAAGAGTAATTCAGTGTCTGAACTGGGATGCTCACCTTTTCTTGATCTTGGACTTGATGCTTCTGGTCCTTGGCTCTTCTGTTTAAGACTGAGGCATTTGGGGCTAGGGAGATGGCTCAGTGGAATAAGCGCTTCCCTGGCAAGCGCAAGGGTCTGAGTTCAATCCCTAGTTCTGCCAAAAAAAAAAAAAAAAAAAAGACTGAGACATTTGCTGTTCACCTGAATTACCTCACATGGCTTTTGGGTTCTCACCTCACAGGTGGAAGATCATCAGACCTCTCAGCAGCCATAATCAGGAAAGCAAATTCATGTGTAATCCTGCCCATCTCTGGAGGGAAAAGTAAACTTGAAAACCTGAGGCACTAGTTCTTAAAGATACACATAACCTCCACACATATCACCAGTACACCCAACTGAGGCAGGAAAATACAGCCCCACTGTATTAGTTTCCCAAGATTAGTGTAACAGGTGACCATAAATTTGACAGCTTGCAACAATACAGATCTATTCACATATGGCTTGGGAATTCAGAATTCCCAAATCGGTATCATTAGGCTAAAAGCAAGGTACAAGGAGGCCCATATTCCCTTTGGAGACTCTTCCCTACCTTCTCTAGCTTCTGATAGCTGCAGAAATTCTTTAGCCTGTGCCTACCTCACTAACATTTTGCATTTTGGCCTTTTTGCCAATGTTTCCAACTTAGAATAAACTTGCTTGTCATGTGGCAAAAACTATTTTGTCATAAGTCGGCAAAAATATAGAAAGACTTTATTTACCCAAAATGTATAATTTTGATACAAACTTAATTTTTTTTTAATTTTTAGCCACTGCTTAAGACATATGCAATAAAATGAAAGCTAAACAACTTAACTCCACTGTTTGATAGTATAGTGAAGTAATAATTCTAATGAATAGTTCGCCCTAAAATTTGTCTGACATCAGGTTCCCTTTTATGAGCAGAATAAAGCAGAATGATAATTATGAATTCCTTAGCTTTCCTAGTCAAAAGGGTCTAGCAATCAGCAAAGCAAAAATATTGATCATGTTGGAAGAGAAAACATTGTTTTAAGGAGAAAAGGCTTGTATTTCCTCAGTTTTAAAAAGGCTTAGAAAAAAGCTAAACTTTTATATGAGGAATTAGCATAATGTGGACAGATTTCCATGGGTTTCAAAGTCTACAGACCAATAACATATGAACCCAGATAACTGTGTAAGAACTGGAAAGCCGATGGACACCTGTAACTATAATTCTACCAGGAGCTGGGGAGATATCAGATACAAAAGTAACATTTTTTGTTATATAGGTCTTGCTTTATGTTGGTCTTGACCAGCTCCAGCTCCAGAAAGTATAAAAAGAAGGTATGAAAAATAAAACCATATTAATACACTGAGCTGTACAGGGTTTAAGTCAACAACTTCTGACATTGCCAGTCCTATAGATAACCCACTATGATTATGGACTACTGGACTATATTGGATTATTTTGCTGAATTCATGCACCTCCAATATTTAAATGGTAGTAGAATACCCTTCTCTGACAAAACTAAGCAAAAAAAGGGATACAAATGAAGGACCATTTTGTATCTGTATATACAAAATAGGATAGAAATACAGCTACTCTCTCTTAATTCAATGAGAAGAAAGATTTCTACTAATAGTGTTTGGATAGGATATCATGTCTGCATCTTGTACTATGAATAACCACTACAAAGACAACAATATGCAATATATTAATTATGGAAACTGTCTTATCAATCTGTTTGAAACTGTCTCATTGCTGTTTCTTAATAAAATTAATAAAAAGAAAAAAAAATCTACCAGTCTCACCCTGACTTATTTTTCCACACATTTCCTACTCTGGCTGTTTGGAATATCTTCTGATATCCCTGCTTACCTTTCAACCTTTAAATATGCCATCCCATTCCCTGGGATATTCTTCTTTCAAACAAGTCACATTCTACCTCTAATGCTCAACTCTCAGCACCTCAACTGTAAAATTGGCATTATAATAGTCCCTACACAAGTACCATTCTGAAAAAGCAGAAAAGACCTGGTAACATGCATTAATGCTATTAGTCAATTTTCTATAACTATGACAAAAATGCCTTAGACAATTAATTTAAAAAAGGAGAATTCTTTTGGCTCACAGTTTTGGAGATTGCTCTCATGGTCAATTGAGACTGCTGCTTTTGGTCTTATGGCAAAAAAAGTATACCACAGTGGAAGCATTTGGTAGAGGAAGCTACTCATCTTCCGATAGGCAGGCAAGAGATGGATAGGAAGGGACCAGGGTCTTGATATCCCCTTAAAGGGCACACACCTAATGGCCTAAACCTGTTATGGTATATGTCTATGTGTCCCTCAAAGTTTCATTTGTTCATAGGGAAGGTACTGGATCACATTTGTGTGGTATTGGATTAGTCTACTTATAGGTTTATATACAGATATGACATTAGCATCTGGAGGTTAAATCTGGCAAGAAGTGGGTCACCATGGCTATGGTGTGGAAGGTCCTCCTGCCACTTCTGTCTGCCATGTCATGGACTACTTCTCCTTTGCCTAGGAACCAACTAATTATGTTCTGAAACAACTATGAACTATCAGCTAAAATAAATCTCTCCTTCTTTAACTTGTGGGCATTGAGTATTTTGTCCCAACAATGAGAAAATGACTAAAATAAGACTGTACCTGTTAAAGACTCTGCCACCTCCCAATGGATCTGCAGATTGTGAGGATGGAACAAAGCCCTTAACACATGGACCTTTATAGCGAACGCTTAGCCCAGTGTTTGTCTCATGGCAAACACTGGACATATGTTCCTTGTTATTTTTAACACTGACATTATCAACAAGACAGTTACACTTGCATAATTCGCCTAAGATGACAATATGAAGCTTTTGATGGGTCAGTGGAAGATATTGGGGGCATGTAATTTATTTGGGGAACAAACAGTATATGTAAGTTCTGTTCTGTTTTCAGGGGCTATTTTAAGGGAGTTACTTCAAAGTAGAGTGTAATCAAGAATAAAAAAGCGTGGAACAAAAGAATTTAACTGGACAATTTCAGATTCACCATAGCTCCAGGGACTCTTCTATATGCCTCACAGTTTATTTATTCAACAAATAAGTTTATTTATCAAATATCTGTTACATGCCAGGCCACACCTAGAGCTCAGACCTGGGAAAACAACATTAAACCAAACAAACTAAAATTCTTACCCTGATGGAGTTTATCTTCTAATAGGGGTAGGCAAATGGTGGAGGGAAAAAAATGAACAAATATTTATTTATGACACTTTACCAAGTTTCCTGGAGAAAAACAAAGCAAACTAAGTGGTGTGAGCAGGCCACTGTGGGAGTGGGTATCATTTTAAGTAGGGCTTTCAGGGCAGGCCTAGGTATGAAGGTGATAATGAACAAAGACTTAGAGAAGGAAGAGAGTAAGACTGGTGGGAATCCAGAAGAAGAGCTTCAGACAGAACTGGTGACCAGTGCAAGGCCTTAAAATGACAGCAGACCTATGTGTTCAAATGGAAAGGGGAAGGCAGCTTCCCTGTGACATTGTGAACTAGAAAGCAGTTGTAGGGGCCAGATCGGGAAGAGCCTTGTACTTTGTGTGGGATGTGCTGTTTATCCTGGGTGGGGTAGACCCTCAGGGAGTCTGTGCAAACATGTAATAAGGTCTGATTCTCAGAGGTCCAGAAGATAAGAGAGGAGTGTTGTGACAATGACCTTGTGTAGAAAGAAACCTAAAGAGGCTACCAAAAACCATTAGAACATGTAAGTTCAGTGAATACCAGGAAGTAAAAACATCACACAAAACTCAGTAGTTTCTCTATACACTAATAACAAGCTGTCTTAAACAAGAAATGGAGAGCAATCCACTTGTAACAGTTACAAAAAAAACCAGTACTCAGGAATAAATTTGACACAAAAGAAAGATCTGTACATTATAAACTATAAATACTGATGAAAGAAACTAAAGAAGAGACAAAAGAAAAATATCTTACAAAATGAATTAGAATAATAATTATTAAAATATCCATACCACCTAAAGTGAGCTGAAGATCCAATGAAGTCTCTATCAAAAGTCCACTGGCAATTTTAGAAGACATAGAATAGTCAAATGTAAAATATTTACAGAGCCACAAAAAGCCTTGAATAGTTACAATAATCTTAAACAAAAAAAATGCTGGAATTATCACACTATCTGACTTCAAAATATACTACAAAACCATAGCAATCAAGAAAGCAGGAGAAGGATATGAAACATATGCATAGACCAATGGAAGAAAGTAGGGAGCCCAGAAATAAATCCATGTTTTACAGCCAAGTGGTTTCTAGCAAAGGTGCCTAGAACTCACAGTAGCAAAGGGCAGTATCCAGGCTCACCTTATTTTAATTGAGCTCAGAGGCTCACAGAGAGGTGGTTGGATTGTAGGATCATTTCACTAATCGGGGATTAATCCTCTGATATTCATAGCTGAATGGAGGTGAGGCTTGGTTGGAGGAGGTGGCTTTGGAGGATGAGTTTCCCAATGGCCCTCTTCTCCTGTGCTCTGTTTCCCAGGCAGCATGATATGAGTGGCTCTAACCCTATGCCTTTTTGCCATGGGTTTCTGCTTTAGAACCAGCCAACCATGAACGGAAACCTCTAAAACCATGACCCAAATAAAAATCTCCTAGGCCTCCAGAAGCTCACATGTGTGGGGTTTTCTTCTCAGCAACTAAAGAGCTGACTGATAGTCTCTGCAATAAATGTTAGCGAGCCTGGATAATACATGCAAAAGGATGTGATGAGGCCTCCATTTCACACCATTTACTGAAATAAAGTCAAAGTGCATTAAAGACTTAGATGGAACACCTGAAGCTGTAGCGCTACTGGGAGAAAACAGGAGAAACAACTCCATGGTGCTGGTTTGAGCAATGTCTGGGGTGTTTGTTGTTTATTTGTTTGTTTTTTGCTTTGGATAAGACGCCAGAAGCACAGACAAAAGGAGACGAATGGAATTCCATCTGATTCAGTAGATTCTACACACTAAAAGAAACAACAAAGTAATGAGATGATCTATGAAGTGGAGGAAATATTTGCATCTATATATCTCATAAGTTGTTAATCTTTAAAGCAAATAAGGAGCACAAATCAACTAAACCACAATCCAATCATCAAATGGACAAAGGAACTGTATAGATACATTTCAAAAAAAGACACACAAATGACCAACAGGTATGGGGAACAATGTTCATTTGAGTTATATCTGATAAATATGTGCAATATAAGAGAAGTAAACAATTTGGAAAGAGTAAGGTGTAAAATGAGCCTACTGATTTCCAGCTCTCCCATCCGCCCACAAATTTATTTCTGTGAACTGGATTGTGCCCCCTAAAATTCACAGAGGAAAACCCTAACCCTGGTATCCAGAGATGGCTCATTTCATACTTATTTAGGATCACATGAAACCCTGAGAATGGGATACTCATCATGAGATTATGTCTTTGCTGGTTGAAAAGAAACAGACACTTCATGATGGTATAGGTCTGGCTCACTAGAAGGTAGCTTTCAACAAGCTGGAGGTAGGCCCTCACCAAACCCAACCATGCTGTCACCCCAGCCACTGAAACTAGGATGTACAAATGCCTATTCTTAACCCACTGAGTCCTTGATATTCTGTTATACCATCCCAATAAGACTAAGGCACAACCCTTGGGACATGTCCCCTTTCACATGTCCAGAAAAGAAAACTCCAGGAGACACAGAATATTCCACATCTAGGAAGCCAGGAGCTTTCCTCAACTCCAATGGCAAAAGTAAGTTCAGATACACCATTCGAGGAAGTGGTTTCTCCTGCCACTTCTGTGCCTCAATTCCTCACACCAGGGTGTGGAGTAAGCTGAAGGTGTAACAGCTTACTCTCATGGGCCACAACGAGGGAAACAAGTGTCCTGACTGTTTTTCTGGCAACTCTCAAGACATCACAATCAGTCACAGTCAACATCAAAGTGCATTCGAAAGCTAATAGGTCATTTTTCTCATACGGATATATGCAAACAATTGCCTGTGCTCTGCCTAGAATTATGGGCAGTTGCATTTGAAGAAACAGAATATTAGGTACTTCTTTCTCCTGTGGATAACATAACCATGCTCCATTTTAAATACCAAGTGGCTTGTGATTTCACAAGCCACAAAGGAGAGAGGAGAATTTTCTAATGTACCTTACTCATAAAGAAAATAAATCTGCTTACCATGTACCTTCTCCTCCTCAAATTGCTTTAGTGCAATTATTCATTAAGGAAAAAAATAAGAGACTATGATGTACATACTGCTATAGCTAAAACTAAGTAAAAGTACTTTGTTTACCAATACCAAATTCCAACTTATTTTAAGCCTTTACTTAGCCCTAGATAAATTTGATAGGAGGAAAATCTGACTGACATGCTCATGTGTGTCTTGTCCTTCTTTGACTCTCTCTCTCCTTTAACCTTCTGCACTCCAGAGATACTAAGATTTTTTTTCCATGGAACATGAAGGAAGAGATCTGAAATTATGCCAACACTTTTGTGTGAGTTAATATTGTTCTCATACATGTTGACACCTTCAAAAAAGTTTCCTGGTAAATAGACCTTGAATGGTTTCGCTAGTTTACATGGCAAAAATCTATATAATCTGTAATGAAACATTACAAATATGTATTTCCAGCCCCAAATTTTATGCAACCTCCTCACAAATACACTTTTCTAGAAAGAACCATTGGAAATGGCTGACAGAGTGGTGAGTAATATTAGTTAAAAGTCTTATTTTCATCTTGTAGTTATTACCTAGCTAGGTGCTGTGTTTTGAATATTACACTTACATCTTAAAGCATCACCTAAACTGAAACTCATGGTCCATCCCAGGGATTTCTGTGTTCTGTGGACTCAGTTTTATTTAATCCCGTTACCATGAGGGATGAAAACTGTCAATCTGGGGTCCAAAAATGTTTGTGCTGTATGGATTCTCAGAAATATTCCTATGGATCTTGAAGATCAATAATTTTATTTTTTGCATTTTCTTTTTTTATTAATTTTATTGAGGAAAAAATTGCAATGAGACAGCTTCAAAACAGGGTGGTAGGAGAGTTACAACAATTAATATGTTGCATGTTGTTGTCTTTGTAGTGGTCATTCATAGCACAAGATGCAGACATGATATCCTCTCCAAATACTATTAGTACAAATCTTTCTTCTTATTGAATTAAGAGAAAGTAGCTATATATCTATCCTAACTATTTTGAATATACAGATACAGAATTGTCCTTCATTCACATCACCTTTTTTTCAGTTTTTTGGACAATATTCCATTGCCATCAGAATATTGTAGGTGCATGAATTCAGCAAAGTATTCCAATATAGTCCAGTAGTTCACAATAGTAGTGGGTTATCCACAGGACTGGGAATGTCTGAATCTGATTACTTGAGCCTTCCACAGCTCAGCATATTAACATGGCTTCACTTTTTATACCTTGTTTCTGTACTTTTCTGCTGGATGGTTAAGACCAAAATAACGCAAAATTTAATATAACAAGAAATGTAACTTTTGCATCTGACAAGGTCTGTCAAGTCCCCTCAGGACTTATCCTGGAACTCTGTAGCACACTTTTTTGATCCATTGTCAGTGTCAGCCATGATGAGTCACAGCCACTGCTTGACCAATTTGCTCTCTATGAAAGCCTGAGAAAATGTTTTCTCTCCATGTGAGTCTCTTCAGGCACACACTACATCATTAATCACTTTCCTCATAATCTCCTTGATCAGAAAATTTGGGATACAACTGAGTTACATGATGTTACAGTACAGGTTCTCCTATGACCTGAGACCTCACTGACCTTGAAAGGCTAGGGCCAAAATGTTGACTGTCCTTGCAGCCTTTCTTTTTCTCTAATATTTGGTCTGCAAATATAAGTTGTTAACCCTCCAGAAGAGAAGCTTATTATTGCCTTACAACATATGCAGGTGAGTTTAACGTCACTATCTGTCTGAATATCAAACATCTTAGGTATAAGATGGAACATGTATTTTCCATCAAGTATTAGTATGTTAAACTTTAAGTCTCTACCAAATATGGAAAAGGAATTAAAAATATAAAAAATATTAAATAATATGAACAGTTACATATTTATTACAGTAATTTAGAAATCTAACTATATACAACTTTGTAGCAGATACTCCTGTGATTTTATTTCCTGTCTCCTTTTTTCATTTGTTACCATTAAAAAAATAATAATAAAACACTTACTGGAGATACAGTCTGGTCATAATGAAGATCAATAATTTTAAGCAGGAAATGGAGTCCCAAACTTTGGTGCTTAGAGAATGTTTGATACTATCTAGTTACAGTCAAAATCAGTACCCATGCCTGGAAGAAGCTATAATAACACTTAATAGTGATATAAAACTGAATAGTGTTTGAAGTACCTAAACTATTATTTCTTGCACCATAATCTCTCCAGAAAACTTTCTCAAGGGCCACACAGATAGCTCAGTAAATTAAAGCACCTGCTTAGGCAGATGCAGGGACTGGGATTTGATCCTCTGCATACTGTGACATCCCCACCTCTGGGCTGCACAGAAACTGCAAATGAGACTGGGCATGGTGGCATGCAGGTGTAATCCCAGTGCTTGGGAGGCTGAAAAAAGGAGCGTCACTACAAGTCAGATCTGTGTAATGAGACTATGGGGATGCTGTACTAAATACATATTTTAAAAACTTATTTTAAAAAAAGAAAGCGTTCTCAACCTTGGCTCCTCCGACATGTGGGTTTATTGTCTTTGTAGTGGGCCAGGATGTCATTTGGCATCATCCTGGGCCTCTATCCACTAAATGTCCATAGGAATCACAGAGTGACAATTAGAAGCATTTAGAGACACTGCCCCATCTGGGAATCACAGGTCTCATGAAGAACCAAAGAGAAAAAAATTCTAGGTCATAGCAGCCCAGAAACCTGTGCAGAAGTGCTAGTAACTGACCAAACTGGGGCTCAGGGATATAAGAGAAAGCCAAACCAACCCTGCACCCCAAAATTTTTGTAACAGCCCCAGAACTATGGGCAAGCCATGCTGGCCACTCAAACCAGGCATGGTAGCACACACCTATAATTCCAGCACTCAGGAGACTGAGACAGGAAGATTTGCTATGAATGCAAGCTGCATAGCAAGGCCCTGTACCAAATAAATAAACATTTTTTATCGTTTTTTAAATCTAGTGATTTTTTTTCCATACCACCCTCTGTAGGAGAAAATAGATCCATATCATTGTCATCCTTCTCTTGAAAGAGAAAAATAAATGTAAACAAGACTTGAAAAACTTACTGAGGCCAGCGTCAAACATACAGCCCACATAATAGCAATATTTTTCATCACAAAATACAGGTGTGAGTATACTGTAATTATTTTTAAATGAGGTCATTTAAAGGTAAATAATGAAAAGGTATTTTATATACATACTGGAGTGGTTACTGCCTTTGGTATATACTGCAGTCCCATTCTTTGTGCTGTGATTGCCTCAAGGGTCAGCAAGAAGTCTCTATGCCCCTGATTCCAATGACCCACACAGTCCCTGAGAGGCGGGCACAGTACTTTGCTCAACTACTCACACTCAAATAGTCAGAAATTATCTTATCTCCTAGAACATTAAAGACCTAATACAGTGTATATAAAGGTGCTAGGGAGGAGGGAAAATGGAATGAGAGACTTGACTTTGACAAGGTGAATGATGTTATTTTGATAAAAACACTGACATGGTCTGACTGCTGGAAGAGATGTGTCAGCTACTAGCAAAGTAGCTTTGGGAGTGCCCCAGAGAACAGAGGGACAGCTTTCTTCTGGGTTCCCTCCACCAGAAGACATTTCTATTTCCATAAGGTCACAGCCTTGCATTATTGGAAAACCTTCTCTATGTTCTCCCTCTCATGCTGTGTCAATATGCTATGATGGCAATTTCTGAAAAAGCACAGATACCTAATAATCAAGAAAGTGAACTTTTAAGCACATGAATATTTTTTAGCTGGCAAAAGACAAAAGATAAAAGGAAATATAAAGTAGAAGTAGCAGCATTTGATAAAAGCAATACAAAGAGAAATGTGAGTGAAATATTCCATCTGTCTTTATGAGAAATCAGGGCCCATTTATATATGAAGGTGAGAAGTTATAATTCAACAAAACTAAATATATGAGAGCCTAGCATGGTGGCTTGTGCCAGTAATCCCAGTACTCTCAGAGGCCAACACAAGAGAACAACTTTGAACCCACTCTGGACAATTGAAGGATTTGGGGCTTAAAACAAACAAACAAAAAAAATTCAAAGGGCTGGGGATGTTAGCTCAGTAAGAAGGGCCTGGGTTCAATCCTGAGAATCACTAGAGATGGAGATGGAGATGGACAGGAAGAGGGACAGGGACAAGGAAAGAGACAGGGAAAGGGACAGGGATAGAGAGATGGAGAGGGAGAGGGAAAGTGGGAAAGCGTGGGGAAGGGAAAGAGGGAGGAAGGGGGAAAGAGAGAGGTGAGTATTCTTCCTAATACCAATGCTTGAAGGAATGAATGAACAGGGCCTAATCCTTCAGTGCAGCCACAACTGAAATCTTTACTAGCCACGTGACCTGCAGTGTATTACATTTCTCTGGGCTTCAGCTTTATCATCCATCCACTAGAGATAATAGACCTACTATAGAAATTCTATAGCATACTGTCTGACATGCAGAAATCATTCTGAATTTCCTTTCTCCTTCCTGTATTTTCCAGCTCTATACTGGGAGGAGAAAAAAGTCGAGAGGGTTTTACATTAGTTTTAAACTCTATAGCCTTTTCATCTGATCACTTATAAAGATATCATGAAGGCAGGCCTGAAAGTAGTCTCCTATGGAGTTAAAAGAAGACCTCAATTGCTGTCACACATTCATCTCTATAATGGAGCAGAGTTCCTCTTACTCCAGCTGGAGTAGCCAGTGCACAGTCCAGTGCTCAGATTTGGCCGATCAACTTGATAGGGAAGAATTCATGTCAAAAGTGCTGATCAAGAGCTGGCGAGATAGCTCTAAAGCACCTGCCTAGGCAGGTGCAGTGACTGGGATTTGTTCTCGAAGCACCATGCCGGCCCCACTCCTGGGGGGTGCTGAGAGGGTGACTGAGTCGGGGCATGGTGGTGTGCTCCTGTAATTCCAGCACTTGAGAGGCTGAAGACAGAAGGGTCTCTATTGGTCTGATCTTTTTAATGAGACCCTGTAGATCCTGTACTAAATACAAGCGTGCTGATCAAGAGTGAGGCAGCCAAACAGTTTAGCAGATTAAAGCACCTGCTTATCAGGCAGATGCAGTGGCCAGGGTTCGATCCCCAGTGTGCCATGCAAGCCCCACACCTGGAGTGTGCTGAGAATGAGATTGGACATGATGGTATGTGCCTGTAATCCCAACTCAACACAGGCAGTTCACTACAAATCTGATCTACATAGTGAGACCCTGTAGACCCTTACTAAAATACAAAAAAAAAAAAAAAAAAAAAACAGTGAGGCAGAAACACCATGCTCCAAGTCAGCAAGTGAACACAGGGCTCTTTAAACATCAGTCCAAAGAGGAAGGGCTCAAGGCTTAGCCAACCCTAAATATGTCAGGGATTGGTCCCTCTGCCTAACATTGCACTCTTAGAGCTAAAAGCAATTGTAAATTCCACATAGCTGGGGATGCCATTACTTTCAATAAGATAACTGACATCAAAAGATTTCTGATATGCCAAAGTTCATCTTAAATTTTTTTAAAAACATCTTGGCCTCCAGAAAATGGCTCTTTCCCAAGTCACAACTTTCCCTATTAAGCTGCATTTTTAACAGACTCTTGATGAAATAGGAATCATCCTTGCTTCCAAGAATGAGAGAGCCAGTAGACATTGTTATCCTTCAGAGTTCCATAATTTCACTCAACAGAGTAAGACCTGTGGCTGTAAAAGTGAAGATTGGGACCAGAGATACAGCTCAGTGTAAGTGCCTGCCTGCTAAGCAAGGAAATCCCTGAGTTCAATCCCTGCTACTGCAAAAATGAAAAAGAAGGCAGATCTGAGTGGGTTGCCCTGGATAAAAGTGAAGATCATCAGAGACCTCCCACTCAGTGACCTTTTAGTTCTAGCCATATGTCTTAGTTACTTTTCAATAGTTGCTGGGACAAATACTTTGCCGACACTCAAAATTAAGGAAGGAACAGTTTATTTAGCTCACAATTTGTGGAGGTTTCAGTCAGTATTCCACTGGCTCCAAGGCAAAGGCAGCAGTCCATGGTGACAGAAAACAGCTGAGAGCAGAGAAGGAGCAGCAGCTGCAGTGTCCATCAAGCCTCTCTCTTCCTTCTATGCTGACTAGTGAAGATTGGAGCTCCTCTCTAGTGGCATGGCTGCAAAGTCACACAGCTGCAAAGTCACACAACAAAGAACCTGGACTTCTCCAAAGAAGCAGTAGGAAGAAGCCTTCCTCAACTCCCTTATATACACTTCTTGTGCTAAGTCACTGTGGGCAAACTCCATTGTGCATTGAGGGCCAAATCACACCCCAGGAGGGACCAATCACAGCCTAAGATGGGCCCTCCCCACCAGGATGGGGAGGCCTCCACTGCCAGGAACTTCTGGAGCCAATCTAGCCAAGCTTCTGACATCTCATGTTGACACATTGTATCAATGTAAAAATGCATAGACTCAAAGAGACACATAATTTATCCTATATCATTCAAATAGAGACATTCTTGAAAAGTCTACATGTAAAGCCATGGGCTGCATTGAAAGGAACAGATCAAGGATATGGACACACAGAGATGAGCAGCCATGTGCCCCTCAGGAGCTAGGACCAAGGAGACAGTATTGGGGAGCCTCTGAGTGATGCATCCTGTCATGAAAGCTACAGCAGTGGCCCCCTGTCCATCTGCTGTCAGTACCTGCCATGGGGCAAACCCAGTTGGAAAGCAAAAGGCCCAGGAATTCAGTCCCTAGGAGCCTGCCTCCAAACACAGTCTGACAGAGAACATGGAAGGAAGGAGAGTAAGTTGTGTGACATCAATTGCCAATTGAAATTACCTAGAATGGGCTCTTTCCACAGTATTCAAATCCAGGGACAGTCTATTTATGGGACCTGGAAAGGCCCTTCTCAAACACTCCACAGTCTGGTAGAACAGTGATGTATAAACAAAGACAGACCTCAGATAGGATGTTAGAATTGAGGAAGGGACAATGGTGAAAGGTCAGGAAAGGGACCATCAGAAATTTAAATCAGTAAGAGGCCAGAGGCATACAGATGGGCCTTCTGCTAAGTAATTCACCCTTAGCAGTGATGACAAACCAAAACCCATTTGTAGCCAACAGTGCAATGAAACCTAAACACTGAGGATTTAGTTTTAAAAAAACAAACTCATACCCTTGGCTTATACACTGAGAGAGCTCTGCATACCCATTGCAGCATGCCTACCATAATTTCACCACCACTGCCCTACTGTGGAAGAGGATCACTATCAGAGATGCAGTGCCTCATAGAAGTGGCCAGAAAACAACCTCCATGAAATGATGCCTTTTAAAACAAACCTCACACTCTTAAACTGTCCTAAGTCATGAACAGTGTAAAAAGGGAGCCTGGTGCCACAGTTACAAGAGTAAATTTAGGTGTGGTAGGCAGCAAGCAGAAAAACCAAGAGAAACAACAGTGGGCACACCAGTTTCTGTAGGATTTGAATCTCCCTAATGTGCCTGAGTGTATCTTCTGTCCCTCTGCATACAACTACCTTATGCGACCAAACTCGAAGAAAGGCCATTCTTCAGTGAAAGCAACAAATGTGGATGCTCACTCCTGCCCTTCCAGCCTACTTGGTCTCCTACCTATGAACAAGGTCATAGGTAGCCCCACTGTTTTGTGTGGGGTCATAGAACCTGTGCCCCTTGATCCGAGTGGATCTTATGCTAGAGGAGCTTTCTCTCCTTTCACCTCATCTGAATCAAAAGTCTCAAGTCCTCCTTTCCTTCATTAACCAGACTGCAACACTGAAGTGCTCCGAATTTTTACATCATATGCTATGAATCTGATGGATTCCCACAGTTGCTGCAGCATGCACTCTAGGTGAATGTCTGTTTCACCCCAAAATTCATACATGGAAGCTAATTCTTCACTGCAGTGGTATTTGAGGTGGGGATTTTGAGACACGACTAGGTCACAAGAGTGGAGCCCGGATGAATGGGATGGTGCATTTATACTAAGAGACAAGAGAGATGATCCCTTTTCTTTCTGCCATATAAAGATACAAAGAGAAAACAATGGTTTGCAAATCAGGAAGTGGGCCCTCACCAGACGCTAATTGACCCACACCTTGATCTTGGTCTCCAGAAGTATAAGAAATAAACCACACATGGTATTCTGTTACAGCAGCCAGAACTAAGATAGCACTCAACTTGGGAAAGGAGAGGGTCATTAGTTTAAAGTATACATCAGGGTGTTTCAAGGCCTGGCTCATGCCATGTGCAATGCCTGCACATATACGGCTGTTGCTAAACTTGTGCCAATATTCCTAATAAGTAAGTTATAACTGTTTAATTTTATTGTACTAGGAGTGAAACTGAGGACCTTGTGCTTGCCAGGCAGGCACTTATGCCATGGAGCTATCTACCCAGCCCCCATCAAAATTCTTGTCTTTCTATGTTAATCATCCAGGACTCAAATGACCATGGCATCAGAAGACTTGATTGAAGAACTACACTGAAGAATTGTGTGATAACTTGAGAAAGCCACAAAACTGTTCAGCCTCCATTCTACTGCAAGTGGAGCAGGAACCACGCTGTCCATGCTGCAGGGTGATGGAGGTCTGAATAAGATGGTGCAGCCAAAGTATCTGCCCACACTGTCAGCTGCATCGTACACTGTGCTGACCAGAGTAGCCAGTGAAAGCCAGCAGCCAATGACTACCAGTCTTCTTCCTGTGGACACTATACCCTCAGGTACTCACCAAGATCTGCGATCCATCCAATAACAGCAATGAATATTACCTGGAGGATGAGGAGAGTAAAGCACAATAAAACATGCTCATGGCCTATGGCCCAAAGATCATTTTGTCCCATATATACCTCCTCCTCATCCAAATTCTCCATGTTTCAGCACTGATCCACATACTTAGCCTTGTTTTGAAACTATCTCCATACTCTGCTTTTACTATGCTCTCCTTTCCTAGAAGGCATGACTCTTCTGTATCTTTCTTAATTCATTCATGGCTTGGTGTTGGGATTGTGAAAGGAAGGAATAAAGAGAGGAAGTTGCAATTAGCTCTGAGGCTTCAACTTTTACATCACTCATGTAGAAGTCACCAATGCTAGCCAAAAAAAAAAAAAAAAAAAAAAAACCCAAAGAATTATTTACATGTTAGTTTTCTTATGCTTGAAAGATTTGAATTTTCCTAAAATATCTTCTAGAAGAGCCAAAAAAATTATAGCTCAAAACCTTATCCAGCTCTCAGAATCAGTGATTTCTTGCCACTCATAGAGCTCCTGAATCCCAACAAAGTTTAAGTGATTATAGAAAAAAACAGTATTGATGGGGGAAAAAAACAGAATTCTAAATAATATTTGATTTTGTGTGGCCAGGAAAGACACTGGGGCATCACTTTGCTGTTCAGATAGCCACAAGGAAGCAATTCATCCCACCAAATTTTAGACAATAGGGATTCCATAATCACAGCAGAGAGGCTATGGTCGACATTTTTAAAAAATGGCATAGCACAGATGGGTACAGCTTGGGGTAGAAAAATGGTCACAGATAAACAGCTGCAGGGCTTTGTTCTCAAAGGCCACCAAGGTTAACAAGCCAGGCAAACTGATGGCATTTTGTAGGACATAGGATAGAGCATCAAAGCTATCTCTGTAAATTATCTCCTAGAAATTCCCCTTGGAGCTGGTTCAAAGGCAGAAAGTCAGGAGGAAGCACCTTAAAACCAACAGAATAGAACCCCACTCCTGCCTCTCTAGGATCAAAACCACACTGAGGATCTTAAAGAGCACTAGCAGAGTCTGACATTAAAAAAAAAAAAAATCAGACTGAGGTTATTACGGTGGGTGATAACAGAAACCCATAGGCTGGAGAATTCACAAAAAAAGAATTTATTTCTCACAGCTCTGGTGGTTAAGAAAGCCCAAAATCAGGATGCTAATAGGTTTGGTTTTCTAGTGAGAACTGCTGTCTTCCCCGAGATGACACCCCAGAGGAACACTGTATTCTCACACAGCAAGAGGAGGAAGAAAAGCCTAGCTGTGCTCCATCAAGCCCCTTTACGAGGACTCAAGCTCATTTATAAACTTAGAAGCTTCATTACCCAATCACCTCTTGAAGTCCTGCCACTTAATTCTATCATATCACCTACACCTGGATTCTAGGAAAGGTATATTGAAGCCACATGCTCAAATCGCATGACCAATGCTTTAGCCACCTTATTGACCCCTCTTAGTAAATGGGTTCTATAATTTAATATTAGAGTCCACTATATGTTTGTTTTCATTCCTTTAAATATACATTACATATTTCTATCAAATCAGACTGAGCATACAGATGCCTTTAAGAAATATTTTATAATAATTGTAACATACTAGCATCTCAATTTTATGAGTGGATTTTTAAAAGCAGATGTTGGGGCTGGGGAGATGGCTCAGTGGAATAAGTGCTTCCCTGGCAAGCTCAAAGGCCTGAGTTCAATCCCCAGTTCCACCAAAAAAAAAAAAAAAAGCACAAATCACTACAAGTTTGATCTGTGTAGTGAGACACTGTAGACCCTGTATTAAATACAAAAGGAGAGGAAGAGAGGGAAAGAAAGAGAAATGAAACAGAATAAAAATAAAAACGATTAAGGTGTGTTATATGCCAGTTCTCCACAGGAATATAACATTATGTAATACAAGCATGCACTAGTAAAAATAATGAAAAGGTGGAAGGGACAAAACCAGTATTTGAATCCAGATATGCTTGATCCAGACAGTAAAACTAACTACAAATGCAGAGGCTCCTGGATTTCAGCGAGGATGATGTGGAGATTCTGTGACCATTGCAAACTATCAGCTCCCAGCTCCAGAGCTCTGTATGCAGTGGCACAGTGGCGAGTACCCAGCACCAACTAAGTGAGGTTAGAGTCTGTGTTCTGGAAGCACATTGCTCAGGACTGGGCTGGATCATAAAGCCACTCTATGTTGTCATTTTCTGAACATGTCACAAACATTGTGTCAATAAATGGATTCTGGACCAAGGGGACCAGCCTCTTCCAGTTGAGGTCTCGCAGCCCAGAATGGACAAAAACAGGTCAGCAACTGCCTCTCCTTTTCGCTCCTTGTGGATTATTTCTACCTGGAGTTGCACTGTGGATATTTCCCTCATTTTTTAAAGTTAAAGCAGCAGAAAAGTGTTACCAGGAGACAGCTACTAGAATCACAAGGCAGATCAAGAGAGTGTGGAGGGTCACTCCAACTTCCTCCTCCCCTCTTCAACAAGACGAATCCAAGCACTGAAAGCTTCAACCTGAAGGCTTCAAGAACATCCACATAATCAACTCCTTTTTGTTCATGATTTTTAATGTCTCAGTTGAATGCCTAATATTGGTAAAACTTAAAATCACTTTTAAATGTATAAAACTTGATCAATATGGACATGTCAAGAGGTAATTTACATGTTACCTGGGAGCTATATATTTGGGAGTAGATTTGCTTTGTTTAGGCTAAGAAAGCTGTCTCAAGACTGTATACTTTTCCCCATTATATATATTTTTTCTATTTCTATTTCTTTGAAGACTTGCCCTGCCAGTTTTATATTGCCTCTGCTGAGGCATTAATCAATTGAAAATGGAAGATAGATATTAGAAAGCAGAAAGAACTTGTTCAAATGAGAAGGGAAATGAGGGATGAGGTGAGAACAAAGAGAAAAAAGGGAAAGGGATTTTTACAAAGAGAATAGAAGGAAAATAGAACAGAACTTTTATAGAAGCAGGGAAGAAATATTGAAGGAAAGGGAAGGGAATGAGAAAAATAATTAAGATATATAATGAACAGATATAAATACCTCATGATAAATGAGATTGCAAACATGAAATAAATAATTTTTAAACCACAGCTGACAATATCAAAATGATGTTTTTGAAATAATATATTTTTCTAACTTGTTTCTTTTGAAATGCTTCTCTAATATCTTCATCTTGCTAGTTTAGTAGCTCTAACAATTATCACTCATAATGAGCTTTAAATGAGATTAATTAATGTTTACAAAGAGGCTACAGTTTTTGATTTGTCATTTTAAAAAGTGGCACAAGATAGACATTTCTGTTCCAGAAAGGGACAAATGAGAGATACAAAGGAATGAGACCAGAGCAAGTCCAAAATCCAGCAAAGCAAACAAAACCTGTAGTTCCATGTCCAGCATCCTAGACGATCTGTGGCAAGATGTGACCTCCAAAGGGCTTGGGTGTTGCCCTGTGGCATGTCCAGGTGTTGTAGCTTGCATGGATCCTCTCATGGACCAGCTCTGCTCCTCCTTGAAGTTTTCCTCAGGCAATGCATGTTGCTTGTTTCTCCAAACTTTCAGGGTTTCCACTGACCCTTCAGCTTCCCACTCACAGCTTCCCACACCTGTGCTCAGAGGCACACTCCCTGGCCTATGAGGCCTTCTTCTGGATGAAATCTAGGTGAAAGCTTTCTGCATCCCACAGCTCTTTCATTCTGCATGCACCTAAAATCATCAATACGTGAATGATGCCAAGCTCTGCTGCTAGCTGAAACAGTTACCAGACTTCCCTGTCTCTTGGATGTAGAGTTATAGCTCCTGGATTGCTAAGCGCTATGAACCCACTTCCAAGGGACAAATTCTTTAGGCAGCCAGCATCTAGAGCATAATGCTCTGGGGATCTCTATTCAAAGTAAAGTATTTCGCTTTTGCAGTGGTGAGGCTGCAAAAACTGGGGTCCTAAGTTCTTGTAATGTCCTCAAGTCATCTTTTCTAGTCTCCTATTCCTCCTCAAAAAACGAGATCTCCTCTTCTCTATCTTTGCAGCGTATAGCTTCCATTAAGGATAAAGTAACAATGTTTTAAATCATTCTACTGGGCTCTTTGCTCTTAATTCTCAACATAAATCTGGCTAATCTTCCCCCCGACAGTAGCCATGCCACTGCCTTAACATTCAACTACCTCAAAATTTTTTCTGCTAGATTATTAGTTGGCCACTATTAATATCAGTCTTAAAGTTTCTGGACACAAGCAAAATGCAGAAAAACTTTCTGCCAAGCCATAACGCACATGTCCAGCAGAAATCTAAGCATGGTCAAAAGGTGCCTAGGGCTGACCAGATAGCTCAGCAGACTAAAACGCCTGCTTAGGCAGAGCACAGCAGTTAGGGTTCAATCCCAGCATGCCATGCAGGCCATACCCCCAGGGCACACTGAGACTGTATTGGGACAGGGCATGGTGGTGCATGCCTATAATCCCAGCACTTAGAAAGCTTAGAACAGGAGAATCACTATGAGCCTGATCTACCTAGTGAGACCTTGTAGACCCTGATACATATACATCCTAAACCACACGGTCAGGTATAGTCACAGCAATGACCCCACTTCATTGGTGCCCCATTCTGGTGCAAAATACTCAATGCCCAACCTTAAATGAGAAAAGATTTATTTAGTTCACCATTTGTTGAGGTTTCAGTCCATAATTGGCTGGCTAAAGTGCAGGGTGGTACATGGCAGAGGGCAAACAGCTCACTATGGTAGAAGAAAACAAAAATTAACAAGAGAAAAAGGGAGAGATAAGCCTCTTTCTGTCCCTTATGTTTTATCCACTCTGCAGGATCAGGGTGGCCCCAGTTCAGTTAGTCTACAGATATAGCAATCGCCCACCTCTAATTCCAAGAGTGCACCACAAATCAGTCACTGAACTCAGCTGTTCTCATCATTGAGGTTTGTAACCTTGTTGTCACTGTGAATGACTATGCCTCACTTTGGGGAAACTGTAGTCCTCACTTTGAGCATCAAAGTGGAGCATCTGACTCCAAAAGTATACATTGCTCAGTCTCCTGGAGAAATTTACCACTTGGCTTTCCTGATAAGAACTCAGATCCCTCAGCCTACCTCACAGATCCTTCATCCTGATAGCACAGACTTTGTAGCTTCCACCACTGACCTCTGGGCCTTCCAAGTGCAAATCATGAAACAGGCCTGCTTGACACATTGTCATGAGCTCTAGGCCTCCAGCTGGACTGGTAGGAGGCATTGTTATGGGCTCTCGGTCTTCAGATGAACTCATGCAGGACACTATCATGGAATACAGGCACTAGACAGATTTCCTGTACTTTCTTTGTATATGATTCTTTTGATGAATATTATAAAATTTACTATAATTAACTATCTTTTATTGTATTATTTCCCTTGCAAAACCCCAAACTACAGCAATCATACTCCAGATTCAGCCGCCTATGAAAAAGTCCCATCTTATACTGCCTGAGACTTTGGAAAGATATCTAGACACAAATCGTAACAAATGTTGAATATAAACCTTATCAAATTCAAGTAGAGCTTGAAAAGCAAGTTGCATATTACCATTGAGGACTATGGGACTATGGGGACCCATCTGAACCATTAGACTTCCTAATATATATTTATATGTAAGAGACAGATCTAACCCAAAAAGGCAGAAATTATTGACATCGTATGGGACAGAAGTGGCACAGCTTAGACACAAAAGGAAGACCTTTTCCCTTTCACAGCTTCTTCTACAGCTGCAGAAATCAGAAAGCGAGGCTAGTAGACCAGAAGTATTCATGGAACCTGAAAGTGACACTACACTTGGAGGCAAGAATGCCTATACCAATTACTTAAAACAAAACATTGTGGAAGTCATATCTTACATTTCGCAAATGTCAAAATATAAAAATATGAGCTGTTCTAAGAGCAGTCAAAGCAGGGAACACACAATTTCTCCAGTGACCACTGTACACATACAGAGATCTTTATAGAACCTGAATCACTAAGTCACTGGTTAAAAGAGAAGTGAGTATTTATAGTTTCAGCTTCCCACTCTTCACTTAAAATAATAACCAAGCTCCAGATGGAAGCAGTATGTTTGTTATGAATATGCAGCAGATAAACTAAATGCAAGGACTACCACATTTTTACTTATTGGAAATGGAAAATCAATCCAAATGCCAGGCTTCAATCTCTGCCATTGTGAGGGCTTCTATCTCTGGCTAAACGAATGTTTCCAATGATGGCCTGCATTTAAAAATTTAAGGGCCAGGGAGGTGACTCAGTAGAACAAGTACTTGCCTGGCAAGCACAAGGGCATGAGTTCAATCCCCAGTTCCACTAAAAAAAAAAAAGGAAGAAAAAATTTAGAGCGGGCCCTCTGTCCACTTTTCCAGTACACGTTATGTACCTCTACTGGCATAATACCTTACTTTATTGTGTCCCCTGCTCAAGCCCACAAGATATTAGGACCCTGTTACATGGCTCCCCTTGGACCCAGGGAATCACTTCTGAGATGCCCTGGATCAACACCTTGGGCATACCAGCCACCATTGTCTGGAGTTGCACCACCCTATGAATTTTGTCTTTATTGAATATGTTGGTATTTTATGCATTGTGGACTTCTGCATTTTTTTACTTTTAAAAATAGTATATTAAGATATTACTTGATTACTGAGCAAGGTCTCCTCTAATCTTGTATTCAAGGGAAGTAATTCCCTTGCTTTCCTTTCTTTGAGACATGTGAGACAGTAGTCACAGCCACTACCTGTTGTGGAAGCCACACCTCAGGAACCTCTATCTCCTCTCTAGGCTGGGTAAAACCTGTGTACACCTCTGTTGACTTCACCAGTCTCCTCCCCTATCTCTTCTCCTCTCCCAAGGACAGGAGTTTAAACTTTCTGACAGCAGGACTAGGAAAGTGGAGAGGATAGAAGAAACTGTATTTGACTTTCGGGCCATCTATCACCTTTCCAAAGAGAGGGAGAGCCAAAGTCCAGCTTTGAAAGGATTTTGGAAAGAAGAAAATGGGAGGAAAATAATAAAGAGAGGGCCTGGAGAGATAGCTCAGTAGAATAAGTGCTTGCTTGGCAAGCGCAGGGTCCTGAGTTCAATCCCTAATACCACAATAATAATAATAACAATAACAATAATAATGACAATAATAAATAGACACAAATCAAAATAGACATAATGAGCACAGTGGCATGTCATGCCAGCCCTGTCCCAGGGCACGCTGAGACAGCAATTGAGACTGGGCATGGTGGTGCACACCTGTAATCCCAGCACTTAGGAGCCTGAAAAGAGCAAAATCATCTATGTAGTGAGACGCTAAAGACCCTGTGCTAAATACATTTAGAAAACAGATATAAATAGTCATCAAGAATAACAACAAGGGGGCCGGGGAGATGGCTGAGTGGAATAAGCACTTCCTTGGCAAGCGTAAGGGATTGAGTTCAATCCCTGGTTCTGCAAAAAAACAAAAACAAACAAAAAAAAATAGCAACAGGATAGGAAATGTGCAAAACTTTTTCAAAACAAAGGTGTAATTTCTAGAGAAAGTTGATTTTGCTAGGATGATCTCTTCTAGTAGCAGTAGTAAACCTTTCTGGTAAATAATGGAATAGCAATAGGGAATGAAGGGAGATTATGAAACAAAGTCAGGCTATTGAAATGTTGTCAGGTTATTTCCAGGCTTTGGAGTTCCCCAAATTAATAATTACAGATTCTCAAAGAAAAAATCTATAGATTTTACAGGAATGTAAATTCCTGTAAATTCTGTTCAATCAGAAGGATTGAACAGTATTATAGGAAGAAATTACTGTTGCAAAAAGTAGCCCCAAAAATGTTTGTGTTAGGATAAGGAAGAGATGACATGAGAAGATTGAGGAAAATGTAAGGAAATTAAAGTGAGAGGGAAATATAAAGTGAAAATAATGTCTCAGATATTTGAACTAGAGGTTAATGGGAAAAGAAAAAATAACCCTCCTCCAAGATGCAAGAGATTGCTATGAAACTGACATAGGATGGGCTGTCTTTCAATAAAGGCAGAATATAGAAGACAGACTGAATGGAAGTTCTGAAGAGGAACAAGAAAATCTCCTTTTGAAGATGTTCCACTGCTGGGTATGGAAACACAGTAGGTCTAGATCTCTTGCTAAAGTTTAAAGAAACATGATAAGGAGCTAGATGAGAGAGAGAAGGTTGTGTGGGATTCTGGAGAGAAGCACAGGTATGTCTGGGTTCACAATTAAGCAATACCTAAGATAATATGCAGGGTATAAGAAGAAAGAGGAAGGGTAGCCAAATAACTTAGCAGATTAAAGCACCTGCAAGCAGCACAGGGCCAGGGGTTCAATCTCCAGGCCTGCTGTGCTGTCCCCGCCCCTGAGGAACACTGAGATGTTGATTGAGACTGGGCATGGTGGCGTGCACCTGTAGTCCCAGCTCTTGGGATCACTACAGAGACCCTGAACATCCTGCAGACCTTTCCCTAAAATACAAAAGAGCGAGGGAGGGAGGGGGAGAGAGAGAAAATAGAGAGAAGCTACAAGAAAAAATAGAAAAACTAGCTTGTGAGTTTGACCAACATTACTGTGGAAACTCGGTAGAAGAAGAGAATTTGCTAGGTTGGAACTTACCTAACACATCTTACATCCAAATACAAGCAAATCCAGAGTGGAGATAGATATCCCTGAGCATCTGTTCTCTGTCCATCACCGAGCACAGCTCCCTGATAACTTAATAGAGGAGGACCTGTAGCCCAGTGGCCTAAATCTCACTACTGTCTAGTAATCCCCTGTCTTAGTAAAAGCACGCTCTCGAGTGTCTTTTGGATTGATCTATAGAGCATCCTTGGTCACACAGGTAGTTTTAACTGTACAACAGTACCTTGCAAGCCAGTTGAAACAGTTTATGTTAGGGATAACGTAATCGTAAACACAAAAACAAGAGAGTTGAACAGTCTCTTTTACTTTCAAATTAGTAATAACGACCTGTGGTAGCACAGTGAAATGACACCATAATATGCACAAGCTCAACTCTTTGTTGTAGGGCCTAAGTCAGTAACGGTGAGCCATTCAGCACTTTCCATATTGACATGCATCCCAATGTGCCATATGCACCCCAGGTCCACCATCACCAGTCTATGTTAACAGAAAAAGTCAAAATATAAAATCAAAAGTTCCCAGTTGTTTTTTCTAATCTATCCATCAGCTAAAAGTGAATTTCTATAAAATCCAGAATTTATTTTTAGAAATGCATCATGTCTAGCTAATTTACTTCTAAAATGTGACTTTGTATTATTCTTACTGTTTATGGGAGTTTTCTGACTTGTATTCCGATTAGCTGCTCAATAATTTAGAAATATTTTGGTTAATCTGATGGGAAAGGATGATAGTATACATATTATTTTATCACATAATTGACCAGGCTAACAGAATGATGCTGTTAGTAATTTTAACATGAACCTCTTCAATAATCTGCTCAAAAGTTAAAAATGGAAGAGAAACACTGCAAAAATAATCTCTATGTTATGGTCATTCCAATATTGTCTTAAGAGAACTCCCTAGAGCTGAAAACACTCACTATAAATGCTACAGGCAATTTATTTAACTGAGAATAAATGAGCATAACCCTCAAAAGGTGATTTTGCTGAATGAATAATTCCTTTAAGAGAATTAAGCAACAGTTAAATCCTGCCATGCTGCATGCTTTCCAAAGATAGCAACAAATACATTGTAATAAACTTCACAGGTTATTATTATGAGATGAAAAGAGTGGGAGTTACAGGCACCGAGCACCTAAATCTGTCAGCAAATACTCAGGCCTCAGCTTGCTGAGCTCCACAGCAATAATATAATACATTTTTTTGCTCAATGTCTGCAGAAACATAGTTGGATCTAGAGTCAGAGATCCCAGCTTCTCATCTCAATGGGTTTTGCCTTTCTGACTCAGTTTCTTCCTGAATAAAACCAAAAGCTTAGCTGGGAAGATAGCTCAGCCATCTAAGCACCTGCTGGCAAGGGCAAGGACCTGTGTTCGAGCCTGGGTACTGCTCACTGGGCCAGCCACAGAACCCCAGCATGGTGGTGCATGCCTGTAATCCCAGCACTGTGGAGGCTGAGGCAGGAGGATCACTAGGAGTCTGAGCTGCATGGTGAGATCCTGTACCAAATAAACATACTAGGCTGCCATGTGCAGAACTATCAGCTGAGGAGAACAATGCCCTGTGAGAAATGAAAGATGAGGTAAGCCCTGAGCTGCCCCAGTTTGACAGACTGCACAAAAATTCAGCCAAGAAAGAACTGTGCCTTCCAATAAATCATTCTGGGGCCAATTCACAATTTTCATAAGAAAATTAACTTCTAGAAGTACCTCAGACCATGCATGAACATTAGCTTAAGATAGATACAGAACTCAATGCAATATGTATGTTATAAACCTTCTAAAGTAAACCTTTGTTATATTTATATATTTTTGGTAAATCTCACAATAAATACACTGAGTGAATGAAGACAGATGGAAAAAATCATACCTACCATCTGAATTCTTGCATCTAAAAATGCAAACTAGGATATAATGAAAGTAAGTAAATCAATGATT
>PVKA01016282.1:30190-48353 GCA_004027165.1 Ctenomys sociabilis | reverse complement strand
TTCAGCCAGATTTAATTATATTTAAGTTTTTTTTTTTTTTTTTATGTATTGGTATACATAGTCTCACTATGTAGCTCGGACACATAGTGATCTTCCTATTTTCAGCCTCCCCAGTGCTGGGATTCCAGGTATGTGCCACCATGCTGAAACCTGGTGGACAGTTCAGTGTGCCCAGGGGTGGGGCTGGTGTGGCATGTGGTGCCGGGAACTGGACGCTGATCTCTGCGCTTGCCTAAGCAAGCACTCAGACTGCTGAGCTACCTTGCTGGATTTAATTATATTTAGTGTAGTAAAAAGTCTGACAATATTGCACATGGGATTGGAGAGTGACTCACATGTTACACACAATAGAACTTTGTAAGTGACAAGAAGAATTTAAGGAAGGAGCCCACTGGCAGGCAAGGGAAGTCACACCTGCCCCCTTTCTGGTGACACTCAACTACAGTGCCTGTGTGTGAAGCTTGTGTGCTGGAGAAACATCTGGAAGCATGGCCCCTGGCTCTTCTCCTGGCCCCACGGGGGGTGGGGGGGCATGTGACGGGGAGGCATTTCCTCCAGGGGCAGGCATCTACCCCAGTGCAGTATCTCCCTGCACTGGGACCTGTGAGGAGGCTCTTGCACCCTTGGATTCAATCTTCAGTATTACAAAAAAGAAAAACCAAAACAAAACCCAGGGCCCTATGACCAGATATTCCAGTTCTGTCTGGATGGGGCCTGGCATGCAGGAGTGTTTCCCATACCCTCAGAGTGCTCCAGTGCACAGTCATGTGGCAGTTCTGGACCAGCAGCAGCACATGGATTTTGTTTATCTATTTATTTGGTACAGGGTCTCACCATGCAGCTCAGACTCGTAGTGATCCCGCTGTCTCAGCCTCCCCAGCACTGGGATTGCAAGCATGCACTACTGTGCCTGGTTTCAGTGGCCAGATCCGAAGCACAGCATCCAGTGCTGGGGGGTGAACCTGGGTCCTTGAGCTTGCCAGGCAGGCGCCTAGACCATGTTGCTATCTTCTCAGCCCCAGCACCTGAATTTACTAGAGATGCACATTCTGGGCTACGCCACTTATAGAATGAGTCAGGGGCACAGGTGGGGTTTGGGCAGCTCGATAGGAGTGACAATAGAGGAGCAACATCAGCTTGCAGCCACTCACAAAGAAGAGCCACTGAAGGAGGCTGGGAAAGTGTGCCTCTCGGGTGGCACTGAGTCCAGTGAGTTGCTCTGTCCCAGGGCTGCAGTGCAGTGCACACTTGGGTAGAAAGCCTGAGTTCTCCCCAGCAAGGGTGGGAGAGTCCAAAGGAAGTCGCTGTTGGCCCACAAGTTTGGCAGTAGCGAGGTCATGGACAGAGAGCAGCTGTTCAGTTGTTTTTCTTGTCTTCACAGAGGCCTTGGCTGTGGGCTTCAAGAGAAACCTTCTATGCCTGCCTGTCATGGAACAAGTTACACAGACCTAGAGGTGAAAGTGGCTCTTCTACCAAAGCTCACTGCTCCAGCAGATGAATGGGAATTCCACGAAGTATGGACTTCTCTGGATCTTGTAATGGCAATGCATTTGCCAGGAAGCCAGAGGGCATGCAGCCTGCTTTCTGTCCCATCTCTGCTGGTGTCCTGTGTCTGGCTGCACAGTGATCTAGAGGGAGAGATGCCTCCTACAGTTGTGCAGAAAACAGGCCCCGAATAAAATGCTTGCCCCATTACCACAAGAAGAACTGAGGTAAGAGCTAGCTGCAGACAGGTGAGGCATGCCACACAGGGCCTGAGGGACCAGAATGAGAGGTGTGTGATCCAGCCTCAGCCAAGTGGGTCCAGGAAAAGTGGCCCGTGGCTGGCTGAGCAGTGATAGCTTGGCTCCAGTCAGAGTGACCACAGGGTGTCATGAGGCTCCAGTGCCCTGTGCATCTCTCTGCAGGACTAAGCACAGGGTTTGCACCTTCAGCTCACCAGCAGGGCCTCACCTGTCCTTTCTGGCTGATGCTTAAGACCACCTTGAGCTCCGTCACCACCTCCAGGCAGCAGATGTTGGGGGCTTTCCTATTCCAATCCCACTACCTTCTTTAAAGGGCTGCTTTCCTCTCAGATTTGCAGCCGACCCTTCATCTGCAGGCCAGCTCTACCCATGCCTGCTTTAAGCTGTCCCGAGAGACCCCAGTGCTATTGACCTCTGCCTCCTGCATTTGCTTTTGAGAGGGAACGAGAATGTGCAATGTTTGCACTGAAAGCAACAGAAAGGATCTTGTCAGTGGAGAAGCCCAACCAGGCCCCTGCACGCAGCGGAGCCACGGCTGGGATTCCCTGCTCCTCACACACAGCAACGTGCTCCCCCTGAGAGTGCGAGTGCTCCAGGGAAAGGCAGCAGTGACACAGGTGATGTGGGTGGGCGAAGGCCAGGGCTGATGCCATGGCTTATAACTGGGAACCAGTACTTACATAAGGGTCCTCTGGGATATTGGCAAGAGGGTCTGGTGTTCTCTGTTGAAAGAGACAAAGGTTCAGTGACAATACTGAATGTGATAGTTCATCAGTCACACATTGATCGCTTCCTTTATTTAAGGGATTTATGCCACAACCTTCCCTCTGTTTTGTTTCATATCTGCTTTTATGAGCCCTCATACTTATCTGTGGCTGGCTAAGCAGTGATGGCTTGGATCCCATCAGAATGGCCACAGGGGTGTCATGAGGCTCCACTGCCCTGTGCATCTCTCTGCAGGACTAAGGACTGGTTTCCCACCTTCAGCTCGCCAGCAGGGCTTCACCTCTCCTTCCTGGCTGATGATTAAGACCACCTTGAGCTCCCTCACCACCTTCAGCCAACAGATGTTGGGTGAAGTTCTACCCACGCCTGCTTTAAGCTGTCCTGAGAGACCCCAGTGCTATCGACCTCTGCCTCCTGCATTCGCTTTTGAGAGGGAACGAGAATGTGCAATGTTTGCACTGAAAGAGACAGAAAGGACCTTGTCAGTGGAGAAGCCCAACCAGACCCCTGCACCCAGCGGAGCCACGGCTGGGATTCCCTGCTCCTCACACACAGCAACGTGCTCCCCCTGAGAGTGCGAGTGCTCCAGGGAAAGGCTGCAGTGACACAGGTGATGTGGGTGGGCGAAGGCCAGGGCTGTTGCCGTGGCTTATAACAGGGAACCAGTACTTACATGAGGGTCCTCTGGGATATTGGCAGGAGGGTCTGGTGTTGTCCTCTGAAAGAGACAAAGGTTCAGTGATAATACTGAATGTGATAGTTCATCAGTCACACATTGGTCACTTCCCTTACTTAAGGGATTTATGCCATAGCTGTCCCTCTTTTTTGTTTCATATCTGCTTTTATGAGCCTTTATACTTAGAGAATAGAAACTATTAAATTATGTGCCCATAAGTTTGACCCAGGGCAAGTTCCACTCGCCCGTCCTCAGAGCCAGGTGAATCTTCGTGACCCTTTACAGGGAGCCTGGCCCTCCTTTCCAGGCGGGGCTCCACCAGTTCTCCTACCTGCAGGGCCCCCCAGCAATTGTCTTTAAATTAGGAAGTGTCACCCACCAGGGGCAGCATCCCTGAGGACTCATCTTCCAGGGCCACAGGGACCACAAGGTCCGGGATCTTGGAGGCCTTGCCAGGGAAGAGCTCCCTGCCGGGAACACAGCCTGGAGACAGTGGTTCCTGGTCCCAGGTTACCCTCTTCCGAAGGCAGGCACCTTCCCACCGTATCCTGCACTACAAGAGCTTTCGCCATCCGCTCTCTGGAGCTGGCTGGATGTGTTTGCGCCTAATGAATACATCCAATAATACCTCTGCAGAAAGCCCTGTGGATACGGAGCTCAGTCACTGAATCTGTAGTCCTCCAGCCAGCGGGGCAGGCAGCCCAGAAGCTAACTTTATGAAGACTGCCCTTGTCATGTGACAGAAATTCCGAAGGTCACTGCTGTCAAAGATTTTGGAAATGGCAGTTTTAACTTCTTTTCCTTTACCAGGTTCTGTTTTCTATCCAGTCTTAGAGAGGCCATAGAAAACAACAGCAGCCCCACTCATTTCTCTGGAGCCTGCACAGCATGGGATCACTGGTCCATGATCTGTACTTTATTTTATTTTTTTGTGATACTGGGGATTGAACTCAAGACCTCGCACTTGCCAGGAAAGTGCTTATTCTACTGAGCTATCTCCCTGGCCCATGACCTCTACTTTACTTCCACATAGAGAGAAATCACCAGAGAGAAACCACACAGAGAGCAGTGAGGGCTACGCAGCCCATCTGGTGGGGCCAGAGGCTCTCTCCACAAAGGAAAGATTCTCCATGTCAGCAGCTATATTGTCAGTTTTGTGTTACTATAACAAAATAAGAGAGGCTGGGTGAGTATAGAAAAAGAGATTCATGCAGTTGAAAGTTCTGGAGGCTGAAGGACTCTTCTAATGATAGTCTCCTTGCTTGTGGAGTCCCAAGGTGACACATGGAAAGAGAGGTAAAGAAAGTCTTCACAAAGTTAGATTCTGGGGCTGCCTTCCCCACTGGCTTCATGATTAGAGATCCAGCGATTGAGTTCTGTAGCCACAGGGTTTTCTGCAGAGACATTATTTGATGTATGCATTAAGACTAAACATGAGGGCTGACCAAATAGCTCAATGGGTTAAAATGCCTGGTTCGATCCCTGGGCCTCCCATGTCAACCCTGCCCCCAGGGTGTGCTGAGACAGCAATTGAGACTGGGTGTGATGGTGTGCACCTATAATCCCAGCTCTTAGGAGCTTGTAGACAGGTGGCCCACTACAAGTCTGATCTAGTGGTGAGATTCTGAACACCCTGTAGACCCTGCCTAAAATACAAAAAAAAAAAAAAAAAAAAAAAAATTGTCCAGCCAGCTCCAGAGAGTGGGTAGGAACTTCTGGAATCCAGGATGAGGTCAGGTGGGAAGGTGCTTACATTCAGCAGGAGAGGGTACCTGGGACCTTGGGCACCTCTTCAGGGCTATATTCCTAGGCAGGGAACTCTTTTACCTCTCCCTGACAGACAGACAGACAGAGCACACATGAGTCCACATGCTTTAGTGTCTCATGTTTCTTTTTTTGTCTTTTTGAGACAGGGTCTCACTATGCAGTTGAGGCTGGCCTTAAGCTCACTTTGTAGCTCAGGCTGGTCTCGAACTCACAACAATCCTCCTGCCTCAGCCTCTCGAGTGCTGGGATTACAGGCATGTGCCACCATGCCTGGCTTCATGTTTCTTATAAGTGAGAATCTTTTGTGTCTTATGTTCTGGGTAACCACTTTTAAGATAAGGGTACACGCTGTATTAAGTATCATTATTCTCCTGTCTTGCTAGGAAATTTGGTTTTATCTTCACATAAAATTGAATAATAAACTTCTCATAATTTTTTAAAAAGACAGTACTACCCCTGACGTCATAACAATTCTAATTCTTGTCATCTCCCAGAGGCCCCACCTATTACCACTATACTTGGACTGATTTTCTGTCTTCTTTACTCCCTCACAATGGAGATTAAATTTTAGCATCTGAAGCTTGGGGACACATTCAAAGCACATCCAACCTAGCCTCTGCCTCACGGGGCTCTTCTGCCACCAATCACTATAATCTTATGTGAGACTAAAGGAGACTTCCCTCAACGAGCTCTCTGTCTGTCTGTCTGTCTCTCTCTCTCTCTGTAGTGCAAGAAACACAGGAAGAAATGGAAAAGATTCTTGCCTTTGTTATTTGCTTCTCTGGATGAATCACATTCAAAGGACTATTTTACATTAGGCATCTGGAGTGCCCACAGGATGTGTCCAGGAAAACTGATGCTCTGCTGTTATTTTGTTAAAGATAGAACCCAGGAAAAAACAAGGAAAGACAGCCCATGTTTAATCTGAGGTTGCAAAGACATGGGCCATTAAATGTATTGTTTTGTGCATTTCAAAATTGTGCATGTTTTTCCAGTTTCAGCTTTTATATTTAATTGTAAGAGAGCCTGGCACTTGGGTGCCATACTTTTTTTTTTTTTTTTGGTCTTTTTGAGACAGGGTCTCGCTGTGCAGTTTAGGCTGGCCTTAAGCTCACTTTGTAGCTCAGGCTGGTCTTGAACTCACAACAATCCTCCTGCCTCAGCCTCCCAAGTGCTGGGATTACAGGCCTGTGCCACCACGCCCGGCAACTTTTTTACGTATATAACATACATACACAAGGCCAGTTTTCTCTTACAATTTAGTTTGAAAAAGTGTTCTCACCTCTACCATGTGTGTCTTGATGCTGGAAGAAGTTTTGGCCTCTTCTGTTGTATTATATTTGAAAGTAAAAACTATAACAGTGTCATATTATAAAATCAAATTTTATCAGGAGAGGCCAGGTAGTTTAAACACTATATGACTACAGAGATGGAAAATGAACAAGGTGACAGGTGAGATATTGGCAAAATGGGATGGGATTATTACCTTTCCCCTTTTGCTTGGCGGTTCTGGTAGGTATCCATTCTGGAAGAGAGAACAGATTGGTGAGCTAGTGCATCTTTTTGGGTCATGAGCCTGGCATTCCTGGCTGCTTTCCAGATATTTCACCCAGGGCTTCTCACTGTCAACTCAAAGGGTCCGTGTGTGGGTCAATTTCCATGCTGCCCAGTGATTCGTGGACACAGTTAAACTCACTCTTGTGGCCTCGGGACTGCCACAAACAGCTCAGCAGATGCAAGGAGCCTTGTCACCTGCACCTGGGCCTGGCCTAAATTTTGCCCTGTTGGAGCTGTTCTCCAATATGACCTAGCAGAGAGCACACTGCTCTGTGACTGTCCTCACCCTCCAAGACGGAAGGGACCTTCCTGCCCTGGCGCTCCTGGCCCCACTTCCCCTGAAGTGACGCCCTGCAGTCCAGGCCTGAACGCGCGCCTGAGGCTGGCCAGGGGCTCCCAGCTTTTCTCCCTCATGGCCTTAGCTAGGCTCAGGAAATTTTTTGGCCTTGTTAGAGTGATCCAACAGGGACAGAAAGAGCACTGTCCGGCCATGGAGACCTGCCCTTGATTTTTCCATATCAGGAGTTGATAAGAGGAGAAAAGGAGTTCATTTAAAATGCAGTTTATTAATATTCTTTGCCCAGAGAAAATTTGAGGAATCTGAAGGTGTAGGTGAGTGGGAGCGCACTTGCACGGCACGTGAGGGCCTGGGTTCTAGCCCTAGCGACATAAAAAGTATTTTTAAAAATATTAGATGATGAAAATGAAGTAGCTCAACAAAATAAATATTGTTGGGATCACCTGCAACCTAGGGGCTAGTTTTGCTGATCTGCACCATTTGTGTGGTGCTACTTTTAAACTGGCTCACAGAATTTAAGGAACCCCACTCCCACTCCAATTTAACTCATTTCCATGTCACGGAATCAGACAGTTAATTAACGGCAGAGTCAAGGCTGCAATTCATTTCCCTGCCTTCAAAAGAATTTGAATTAATTGACTTACGAGGCTGAGCTGGAATATAAACCAGCCAAGGTAACACCCTATTCTTTTAGTAATAGGATCTGTGTTGTGACCCCCAGTAAAGGGAATCATGACAGTTTTCTGGACACAGAAGTTCTGCTACAGCTTGATGGTGAATCGCGACGGTTCCAGCCTTGTTTGAAGCCGCTCGGCCCTCCCATACCTCCAGCAGTTCTTTCAGTTTCCAGCCATGGCAGCGCAAGCTTAGTTTCCAGTTCTTGGAGGGTGCGTAGTTTCCTTCGATTTCAAACTCCCTGGGGGTGAACCACCTTCCATCCTCACTCAGGATGCTCTTCTTCCAGATTCCTGTAGGAGCAAGACAGGCTGAGCCCCTGCCTAGGAAACACCTCCTCTTGGCCTCCTGCGCCCTCAGGCTCACGGGCTCAGTCCATCTCAGGAGAGCGTGTGCCTCCTCTCAGACCTCAGGGACTCCACACCCAGTGTGAAAAGCAGGGAGAGAAGGGATCTCCTGCCTTGTGTGTGTGTGTGTTTGCTTGACCTTCATGCAATCAGGAGAGCAATTGCTGCTGATACTGCTTTTTAAAAGTATTTCCCTCTGTTAAGAAGAGATAAAATGAATGACCCTAAATAACGAGGAAGATTCTTTTCCTCTTTTCTCTGTGCCCCAGGCCAGAGCCAGCCTGAGTTTCAGAGAGACACATGAGGGCAACTATCCCTGCCCTCCTTCCGCTGAGCTTTTGTGAGTCCTGGTTACCACATGAAAGCTGTCATTACTGTCCCATCGGCCTTGTCTTATATGACGTTGTTGGTCCAGCTAAAGACAACCAATTATTGCTCATATCTTGGGCTGCTGACAATTTGGTGTTTCCAGTCGTTATGGAAGAGCTAACTAGAGGGGAAAGCTAGTCACACAGTGACACCAGGGTCACAGCACGAACACGTATACTTGTTGGCATCCATACCACTGTAACATAGGAGTGAGGATCAATTAGGATCGACGAGTATTGGTACCACAGCAATTCTAATTCACAAAATATTTTATGGCTATTCTCTTATTTTTTTTCCCATAAGACTGTGCTGAGAAAGTTTTATAAAGAAGTTCAGGGTCAGAGAGATGGAGTGGCCTGACACTGGGTGCTACGGTTTGGACACACTTCCGGTGTGTTGCTCCCCCAAGGGCTTGTAGGTTGAAGGCTTGGTCCCCAGTGTGGTGAAGTGATAGCTGGGGGTTCTTTAAGAGGGAGATTATTGGTAGGCCCTTAGGTTCTTGAGGCCACTGCCCTTGCAAAGGAGTAAGGTAGTTTTCATAGGATCCTGGATCATTCTCTGGCTTTATGTCTTGTGGTGGTGTGCCTTCCTTCTACACATTTGCCAACAGAATCTCACCAAAGGCCCAACACATGAGAATCTTGTATTTGAGCTGAACAAACCTCTCTGCTTTTGGAAGTATCCTGCCTTTGGTATTTTTGTTGTAGTAAAGAAAAATGGATACATTATTAGTAGGGCTGAAGCTTGAATGCAGCTCTTGTTTAGTTTTTCTATGTTAAGTCTGGTCTCTTCCCACTTAGCTGAAGACTGAATGGGTGTTTTAGGGAAGGGGCCTGTCAAGCTTGATGTTGAACAGTTTCAGACACATCCATTTTCCATACAGGTGTTGAAGTGTCTGCCCTTGTGTTAGGTGATAGGCATCTGGTGGGCCATTTCCATGGGTGAAAGTGATATGATTTGAAGACTAGCATTTTACGAATTTAAAAGTGAAAACATTATCATTACTGCAGCCTATCTGGCTTACCTCTAGAAGCACTGTGGTACAAGTTTGGCCCTTGGTTAGCATTTGGGGATGTGGGTTTGGGGAGCAGTTCTACTGTTCCCAGAACCAATGGAAATGGCTCACTGTACCTCAATTCTTTGTATCCACAATGTGCTTTCTGCAGAGCCCCTTCTTTTCTCCTGGGAGTCTGAAATTCTGGTGTGGGCCAGGCAGAGTCACCTAGGAAGCTATCTTCTGACCAAACCCCAGGTCCTGTGCTCAGGCCAGCTTCCCAGGTGGGAAACATCTTGCATGTGTTGTCCATTTCAGTTGCTAGGAAACTGAGGGCACCCTGGTGACTCTGTGTGACAGCACCCTTGGCCTCCTCTGGCCTTTTCCAAATTTCTTTTCCTTTTGCTGACTTTCAATTTAGTAAAACCTGGGGTGGGGTGGGGTGACTGTATCTAGAGTCCCAGCAATCTCCCGTTAGTCATCGAGCCCTGAGCTGGGCTCCATGACCCTAATGCCAGTGGCCATTGCCTCAGCACTACTCTATTCCCAGGGGCACTGCACCACTGAAAAGCTCGGGGACCCATGAAACTCACCGTGCTTAAACAGGTCTTTAATCAAAGTCCCCCTAGCATTACCACAGGTCACAGGAAGTTCAGGAACATGAAAATTCACATGTGTTTCTTTGTGAATTCTAGGACCTGCAAAAAAAAATTTTTGGACTTTGTATTCATTCCCTTTTCCTCTAAAACTTCCAACTCTTCCCTTTTTTTTTTTTTTTTTTTTTTTTTGTATTTTAGGGAAGGGTCTACAGGGTGTTCAGGGTCTCACTATCATATTGGACTCAGAGTGATCTGCCTGTTTATAGCCTCCCAAGAGCTGGGATTACAGCTGTGCACAACCATGCCCAGTCTCAGTTGCTGTCTCAGGGTGCCCCAGGGTAGGGCTGGCAGGGCAGGCCAGGGGATGAAACCCAGGACCCTTGTGTCTACTTGCAGGAGCTTTAATCCACTGAGCTACCTCCTCTCTTTTTTCTTTTCTTTCTTGTTTTTTGGTGGAACTGGAGATTGAACTCAGACCCTTACGCTTGCCAGGCAAGCACTTATTCTACTGAGCCATCTCCCTGGCCCCTCTCCCCTCTTTTATAACCTCAAAGTGCATTGGATTTTCACCAATCAGTTGTGTTCCATGGTCTTTCTTCAGTGGCAGATTAGATGCCCATAGGCAACACCGTACTCCACCCCATGCTCCACCTCCATCACATAGCCTTGTGGAAAAATCTGAGCTCCGAACTTGTTGACTCAACTATTCATTACCCAGTGATTTTATCATGATGTTTTGAAGGGACAATTCCGGTCATATTATGGCTTTGAAACTAGGTAGATAGAGAAAATAACTTGAATTTTAGCCAAGTCTCTGCTTTTAAGGTATCAACTTAGGAAGCAGAACAAAATGGTGGCGTGGGCACCTAACAGATCTGTCTCTCCTTTTAGCCTCTGCTTTGCTTTGCTTCTTCACCTGAGCTTTCTCAGCAGCTGAGGGCAGTGGCTCTAGGGGAGACTGAAAATTTCTGAGGGAGCCCTGAACACCACATAGGGCCACTGAGGTTTTGAGTCCACTGGCTGCTGCTCCTGTCCTTCTGGCCATGGTTGGGGATCCATCAGGGACAAGCTGGGCTTCTCTCTAGGTGAAGACAGTGAGCCTTCCGCAGTCTGCTTCAGGTATACACAGGCCTTGGTGGCCTTACCAAGACACTTTATCTACTCTACCCATTACCCTCTCCGCTGTCTTTACAGATGAAGAAACTGAGTCAGAAAAGACAAATCCCAGCTAAAGTTAATGGCTAAAGGTCAAAGTAATTGTAAGAATTAGAACATAGGTCTTGTAACATTGCCACCGAGAGTTCATTGCTAGGCAGAAGCTGTGACTTTCTACACAGGCAAGATAAGGGTGTGCTAACTATCCGCATGGGGACGCTGGGTGCATGCCAGGCAGCCTGCGGCCCTAGAGTGACTCACCAGTGACATGGGAGATCTCACTGTCTGTCATGTCAAAATTGATCAATGTCTGTGGAGAGCCTAATATTTGCTACTGGTTCCATAAGCCGATAGAGAAAACTGAGCTGTTACTCAGAACACAGGGAAGGAATTAAGATATTTAATTATTAGAAGTTTATTAACCACTTCTTTTTACCTCTTTTTCTGACTCTTTTCAAACACTTAATGTTGCTTCTTTTTTTCCCTGAAAAAATTGAAAAACAGTATTAATATCTCTTGCGTATAACAGTGAATTGTAAATAGTACTGCTTAAGAAAACACTATTTGTAGGTAATTTGTTAAGAACCCATCTAATATTTTTTAAAATATCAAATGCTCAGAAGTCATGATTTTTTTCTAAAAAGGTCCAGACAATAAACATTCAATAAATATTTGGTTTTGTGTTGCGTATTCTCTGCTATGACTTCTTAGTTCTGCAGTTATACCTTGAACACCCATAGGCAGAAGGTAAATATGCTCCAGTAAAGCTTTATTTACAAACAGCTGGAAGGTAGGTTACCCATCGGGCCAGTTTGCTGACCTCTGGCCCAGACTTAACCCAAGCCCACACAATGACCACAGAACTGTGAGCAAGAGGCTACATCACTCGTGAGTACAGTGAGATTGTGCCCCCACCCCCAGGTTTTCCAGAGTTAAAAGTTATCAGCTGAGCAGAGGCAGCAGTATAGGATCCTGGCCTGTGGTAACGTCATAGCTTCATCTCTAAGTTGTTGTCGTTGAGCTATTATGTTTCTTTCCTTGACATACTTTGGAAATTCACTAAATTGGATGTATTTTTCAATGCTTGCTCCCAACAGCCAAAATAAAGCATGAAAATTAAGATGTTTGTCCAAAACATTTTTTTTTTTCTGACCTTTTGGCCAACCTCTTTTCCTGGGGGCTCCAGCACTCAGAAGTCTGCTCCTGCCTCTCTTTCTCCCTAAGACAATAGAAAATATAAGAGCAGATGTTGCTAAAAAGTTACATTCTTCACAATAGTGCTTTAGCCATTTTACTGCACTGTAACCTTGCAAGAGCTCAATACGTAATGAAAACATCAAGCCCCTGGCCTTGCTCATCAATGCTTAACTGGAGCTCACCCTGATTTCATTTTCTTCATTATTAATCCAAATTCTCTGGCTTGAGGATTAAAAATAGCTTAATTCAGTTTTTTTTTATTATTCCGAGGAACACTGGGAGAATAAAATAACGAGAGCTGAAATATCAGCTCTTATTAGATGTTAGATATCATTCATATACAACCTTTACATATAACTATTATGTAAGACTGGGACATTTCTTATCCCATTACTGATGAAAAACTGAAACCTACGGAAGTTACAAAGGTAAGGGAAGCACTGTAGGTTATTTTTCGGTGGGGAGGTGGGAACTGCTGTCAGCCCCAGCAGGGTGTGCGGCCAGGGAGAGGGGCCAATGTGCCGCACAGAGGCCGCACGGTGCAGCGTCTGAGCAGCGGACAAATTTGGGGGCTGAATGCGTAAGTGGCCCCAGAGGCCTTATTCACATCATTTTGCACAATGAGGATCTAAGAAGCTGACAATAGAGAATATCGCTTAGGGAGACTTCATAGAAATAAAGGGTCAAGGGTTTCATAGAAACCCTGTTTCAGGGGACTCTGCTCTCACTCAGGAAGTGAAGAGACGCAGTGGAAAGTCAGTGAGGCGTGGGCGGCGTCTCAGGCGCTTCTTGCCAGCACCGCGCTCAAGGGTGCTGATCTGTTAGCCAGGCCCTTGCCTCTCCCCCTCGCCCTCCCCCAACCCTCTCTCCCTCGCCCTCCCCCAACCCCTCCTCCCTCTCCCTTTACGCCCCCCTCTCCCCTTCTGCCTATAATGAACAGGTGACTGTAAGCACACATGTATAATACCTATTCTGTGTGCGCCTGTACAGGGAACCCCCAAAATTCACGAGTTATGTTCCTAGAGCACCTGTGAACTATGATAAACCACGATTTTTGGATATGGTCAGAAAAATGCTTGCAAATATCAATTTTTATAGTCTAAAACCTACATATGTTACATCTCCCACAGTTATGTGACTTAGCTTACTGACAGTGTAATAATAAGGCCTTAGCAGGTACAGGGAAGTTTGGCAGCCTCTTAAGGAGCTCAGGGCTTTAAGAAGCCTTGAGTGTTCTGCTCAAGACAGATGCATGTGGCACAGCAATCGGTTATGAGGCAGGGATGCTGGAGTCTGCTGGGATGCAGAGCAGCAGCCAATCAGTAGCGAGGAGAACTGAATATCTCTCTTGGATTGGCTACTTGTTTTTTTTTTTTTTTTTTTTAAATGATTTGTTGATTGACTGGTTTGTTTGTTTGTTTTGTTTATATTTGGTTACCAGAGATCAAACTCAGGACCTTGTGAACTCAGGATTTTTGCCTGCCTGGCAGGCACTTATGCAGCTGAGATGTCTCCCAGCTCTAGATTGGCTAACTATAAACCTCCCAATAAGCAAGCAAGCAAACAAAACACTGCAGAAGATAACTGCAATTTCAGCAAAATTTCAGGGTTTTTCATGAACAGTTGTTGGTTAGGTTTTCGTAAACTCTGCCCTTCAACTTTGTGAGGGTACACGGTGTTTACTAAATGTATCTATGGATATATAGGAAACAAATGGTCAAAAGCAGTGGAAACAGGGGCCAGGGAGACAGGTCAGCTGCAAAAGCACGTGCTGGGATGGAGCCTCAAGAGAGAGCCTATGACTTCCAGGGCATGGCGATTACAGAGCTGAAACACTGACCTCAGCTGTGTCACACAGCTTGTTCCTTCTGCAGATCCTTCTCTGCATATCGCAGAGGTGAGCCAGGCCTCCTCCCCAGCCAGCTCACAGCGCTCGCCTGCTTCCTACCACTCTCAGCCACTCATCCTTTCTTCACGAATTAATAAAATCCAGGTTCAGCCCTGAGTCAGGGCCTTTGTTCCAGCTAGCTATTATTGTAGCTTGGTTTCCTACAACTACAAATATGCCTTCGTGTCTTTATTCTCACCAAGGGTTGCATTGGAAGTGACAGACTGGGATTAACTTGCTACGATTCCAATAGCTCTTCCATGGTATAAGCTTCCTGGGCTATGATGCGGACTGGATGGGGCTCACTGTCCACTCCCGCTAATTCATGTTTCTTCTGCCTATTTCTCCTCATTCTATCTTGCACTGTGTTCTTCAGTCACAACTCTCTTGTCTGAAGTTGCTCCTACTCCCCCGTTTCCTCATTGCTGTCAGAAGTCTCTGGCCACACAGCATGCCAGGCTCCAGCTCCTATTCCTGCCAGAGCCTCAGCTGACAAAAATGGGAGGTTTAAGCCCACAGAGTCTGTTTTCCTCCTTATTTGAGGGAATACAGGACCTTGGATACAAACCCCACGTATACACAAAGCCAGTAGGTAGGTTACTCTTTGCCACTCCCCAACAATCATTATTTCTTCCAGAAGAATAGCTTAGAGCTGCACCTGTGACTCCTGAGCCAGGAATTGTATTTCTCAGGCTCATTCTCCAATTCTGGCCCTGTGACTAAATACGAGCCATGGAATGTGAGTGGGATATTTCTGCTGAAGAGATGAATGTCTGCCTCTCCTGTCCATTTCTCCTATTGGCTGGGAGATCACGACAAGCAGATCGGCCTTGTTGGACCCAGGAAGGCCCAGCACATGGCAAGGAAGCCAGAGTCGTGCTGTCACATCTGCAGTGCTACGGGAAAGAGATGAAGTCGTGCGACACAGGCTTGTATTTTGAGATCTCCTTGCTACGTGCTACATCACATAATCCATTAGTTTTGAAGTCCTTAGGGCCCATAGGACATGTGGGGGCCGTGGCAGGGTGGTACCTGGCGGAAGATCGGGGCCACAGGAAGCTAAATGGAGAGAATTCTTGTACATCTTCATACGTTTTTGGAGAGGCTTTATTTTACATGTATGTCTTTTTCTACCTTCAAACAGAAAAAGAAAATAGTCTTTTAAAATTGTAAAACAATTGCAAGCTTTTATGTTTTAATAGCATTCTAGGGTTTTATTTTAAGTCTTCTAGGATTTTTGTCAAGTTTTTATTCCATCTCTCTTCTGCGGGCCTTGATCCCTAGTTAGACACATCTCGTCTTGGGCATCATCACAAGGAAAAATAACCACACAAACTCCACACGCACACAGTGCTAGTGATCTCCACAGTACCTTTGCGTGGATGCATGAGGGTTGCCCATTTACAAGGTAGGAAACCGAAAAGCCACTGAATCCCTGCAGACAGAGCACAGAAGAAAAGCGTCTGTGCGGCAGACTCAGGCTTCAGCCTGAGAAAGCTAAGGCGACGATCAGTTTCTGATAGCAAGAAGTTAAGAAGTAAGAGGAAGAAAAACAAATCCCTTAGAAAAATGAAGCCAAATTTAGGAGGAAAATGTTTTCATTTGATAATGGTACAACAACCACAACGGCAGCGTGTGGGGTAGGAAGAAGAGTATGTGGTAGCACTAATTCTTTATTTTATTTTTATTTTAAATTTATTTATGTTTTCCTTTTTAATTTCTTATAACTTTTAATTCTTTATGTATGCTAGAGCTTAGAGTCAAAGGGTGTTATTTTGACAAATCCGGGAGTAAAGGTCAAGCTTTTTCAATAGCTGAAAAATGTTAGTGTAATGGCTTCGAATTGGATGGAAGAAGGACAAAAACAGTGAACACACACTGCCTTTATACATCTGAATTGGAAATCAAAGTGTGGCATCTCAAAGGATCATAATTAGTTTCTGTTTTTAGAGGAGTTCTGAGAAAGCTAATTCTAAGAGTGCTGACTGGAACAAAACCATGTTTCCTCAGACACAGGCCACGTAGGAATCCATTGCACACGTGGGAATGGGACGGACTCTACCCTCCATCCCTTTTTTTCTTTTTTTTTTTTGTTTCTTTTTTTGGTGGTACTGGGAATTGAACCCAGAACCTTGCACTTTCCAGGCAAGCCTTAGTCTCCTGAGCTATCTCCCCGGCCCGATCCCTTTCAAACAGTGGTGTGAGCTGGAGTGAAGCTGGAGTGGGATCGGAGTTTTGGGAGCACTTCCCCCACTTCGGCCGGGACATTTTCAGGTGGTGTCATCGGCCAAAAGGAAAATTACATTGCAACAGTTTATTCCATTTTAACAAAATGAATATTCGAGTACATCAAAACATGAATGTTTTTCTCTATAGATCATTTTAATTTTGTATTTAAATAGGTTAACACTTTTATATGACGGAGGGGCACAAATTGAGGGACCACCCCAAACTCTAGCTACATCACTGCCCTCAGAGGAAAGAGCCAGAGTGGCTCACATGTCTTTTGCTCATGCACCGCCAGCCAGAGCTTTGTCACATGCCAGAGATAATCATTAAAAAAGTGGGAAAAGATAGTTTGACATAGGCAGCCATTTGCCTGGTGCCAGTCTCTGGAACTAAAATGTAAACCTTTCTAAGTAGCAGTAGTTTTTACATGTGTATGAAAAATGCCTAGATGACAGAATGGAGCGTGTTAGCATTTAAAAAACCCCAAATCCTAGAAATGTAAGAGAAGTTAATGTGATTAACACAAGGTCAAACATCTTGGTCTTATCAGTACGAGTAAAATGTAACTCATTTTAGAAAAAGCTTTGAGATTGGGTTAGCATCAACTTTTCATTATCAAAAGGTGACTCATTTAAAATATATTTATAAAACACTCAGAATAAAGATATGGGCAAAATATATTCAGCATATCTCAATAAGAAACCAGTGGTCATGACTTGAATATCAGTGAAAGTGTAACGGGCCAAAAAGTTTTAAGCAAGGAAAAATTATCTGGGACACTATATGAAGTAGAAATGTCTATTAGAAGAGCTTTGTTCTTGTTTTCTTTAGCCATGAGAGGTCATTAGATAAAACAGAGGAAGAGCAGGAAGAGCCAAGTACCAGTTACTCTGCAAAGACTAAATTTTCTTTTCTTTTCTATGTCAGCTGATTTATTTGGCTGCATTTTTTTAAGAGTTTGGTTTCATTTAGACTCACTCTAGTTATTCTGTAGTAGGAAAAAGATGTTACATGCAGATTTATATGCCATAGAAAACTATTTAGAAAGTACATGAATTGTAAAGAAAATTCCTCAATCCCTAATTCCACCAAAAAAAAAAAAAAAAAAAGAAGAAGAAGAAGAAAATTCCTACTGGGAGAACATTAGATGAACTACAAAGGGATAAGTCAGCATTTCTATTGTTCCTCCACAAATCTGCCAGTTCAATGGATTTATGATCAGGTTCCATAGAACTTGGGAAGAGGGTGGGGAGAGAGCTTCTTGAATTTATCCTAAAATTCATCTCCGGCAGGGTTATTACAGCTCTGAATCTCCTTTTCTTTTCAGTAGCTCCTTCAACTGCAAAAGAAAAGCTAATGTACAAATAGGTAAAGTCACTGCATGGTCCAACTGACAGCTAAAGTCTTTATTTATTATTATTATTTTTTTGTATTTTAGGGAAGGGTCTACAGGGTGTTCAGGGTCTCACTACTAGATTCTACTCATTGCGATCCACCTGTTCACAGCCTCCAAGAGCTGGGATTACAGGTGTGCGCAACCACCCCCAGTCTCAATTGCCCTCTCAGTGTGCCCTGGGGGTGCGGCTGGCACAGCAGGCCCCTGCTCCTGCTTGCAGCATTTTAATCCACTGAGCTCTTTGGCCGGCACTAAAAAATTTTAATTTATTTTATTTTATTTTTTAAAGAATAAAAAAAAGTAAAAACATTTAGACACTATACAGAATTTCCCTAAGCAAAAATGATAGGAATTCAACAATGGTGGTTCAAGCCGGGCGTGGTGGCGCATGCCTGTAATCCCAGCACTCAGGAGGCTGAGACAGGAGGATTGTTGTGAGTTCGAGACCAGCCTGAGCTACAAAGTGAGCTTAAGGCCAGCCTGAACTGCATAGTGAGACCCTGTCTCAAAAAGACAAAAAAAAAAAAAAAAAAAAAAAAAAAAAA
>PVKA01016282.1:0-30090 GCA_004027165.1 Ctenomys sociabilis | reverse complement strand
ACAAAGACTTCTAGGAAGAAGAAAAACAAAAGACCAAACACAAAAGTGCCTGCCACAGTGAAAATGAAACTAATTTATAGTAAAGTGGTCCTGAAGTAACATTATTAATAATTCAACTGAAAAAGTTAAACACTCACTGCTTCAGTATAATATCCTAGTTTAATAACTTAAAGATACATGTAAGGAAAGCATGTATATAAAATCATCTTATTTAAATAAAATTTAAAAAGTATGTTCATACGTGCAAAGACATATTTTTGATAAAACAATGACTGCAGAAAACAAATTTTTAAATCAGGCTAAAAAATCATGGATGGATAAACATTTTGAAAGGAATACATTATTTTCCAAGGCATTCATTTTTGTCATATAAATGGCATAGAAAATAGTAATAATAAACCTTAGCATTAAAACAATTCACTTGAAAGATAAAAATAAAACAAATCCTTATTTGTTCTTACTTTTTTCCCCAATGTCATTTCCCGAAGCAGAATGATTTCCCATGCCCACAGCATCTAGAAAGTGACAGGTGGTGATTAGAGAACTGTACCTGAATTGGAGAACTGCAGTTAAACTTACAAATACTATCAGAGCGTCATCTCTTTGACTTCCTTCTGAAAACTGATGGGCACAGAACTGATGCCTGGGATCTTCCTTTCATTCTTAAGACTGCGGGAAATCTCGTGAGTACATATGCGGACCAGTCTTGTCCTTTATGCAGCAGCATTAACAACCATCTTGTTGAGGTTTAAAATTTTTTATGAAGTTTAAAGAAAACATTTGTAAAACTTAATAGAAAAAAAAAAAAAAAACTATGTAAATCAATTATGTGCTGGAGGACCTCCTTTATTTTTAGTTAGGAATAGTGACCTGGGGTATTTTTCCTGGCTGGTACTAGGGCCATTTGCATTTCTAGGCCTTTCTAAGCTTATGACGAAGTGACCCTACTATCTGCCAGGTCTGCCAGCTGAAGAGTGTGGCTTTGTTTGTCCCACAGGTGAGCACAGAAATCACATGAATCCAACACTCTGGTACTGATGTGCCAGCTTCAGAGCCTGTCATTTCTACCAGTGGATTCATACTCCAGCGTCCGATTATAAGAAGCAGAGCCAGTCTCCAGCCCTCCTCTGCACTTGTCAAAAGGGGTGGGTTAGGCAAATACAGAGAAGGGGCTTCTGCATTGCCCTTGTTCCTGTCCCCGTGTTCTCAAGATGCGCTTCTAATTTCTATCGGTTTGTCAAAAGGAATGGCTAGTGCTTAGTTTTTGGTCAATTTTGCATGCTTATATCTGGTAATCTGAACAACTACTTTGAAGACAACCATATGCAATATAGTGACAGTTGTTACTTTCCTATCTTGTTTTGAAATTATGTATCATGTTAAATGTTTTTTTCTTTAGTTTTTATTCTCTTTAAAATAAAAAATAAGAAAATGTAGCTGTATAGCTATCTGTTTTCAAAGCATAAATAAGTATGACACAGTATTCAGAAAAGACTATCAAGCATAAAACATTTTATTAATATAAAATTCTGTCAAAGTGAAGGAAACACAAGTTCAAGGAGAAAAATAAAAATATATAAAAACTTTGAAAAAAAAACAAAATAAATAAAATAAAAAATAAATGAGAAGCATGGTTGCAGATTCCTAGCGTCCTGTAGCCTGCTGCCTGAGGGCTCACTTGCTGTTCGTGAGCCAGGCTGCCTGCCATTCTCCTAGAACTCTGGTCACCTGCCACAGTATCACCCACTGTCTGTGGCATTTGTGTCTGTGGCATCTCCTCCACTCCAAGACCTCTGAGCACCTTACCTGTCATGTGAGATGTGTGCCCACTTTCCATCCTTGCTTCCTGGCTTCCCGGCACACATTCTGAAGAGCAAATGACACGGGAACTCTTATTTCCAGGTCCTTGCAGCTCTGCTCCTAAATTGTGATTTGTAAAAGATGTTCATTGATGCTCCCTTCCACCTACATATCCTTCTTTCTCCCAACCACTGGGACTCCTTCCTCCCAGCTCCTATAGCAGAGTGGCTTCATCTCTGGAATCTATGTACACAGTATGCTCTTGCCCTTCCTAGATGATGCTAAAAATTTCCACTTGCAAGAAAGTGCTAATTAATAATGCATTATGGAAGCAGAAGACAATGGAGGAATAATGCCTGGTTTTAAGGAAGAAAGATGGTGCGTGCTCTTCTAGGAGCGTTAATTCTGGGGTGTGAAGGTCTCAAGAGACATTGAAGTGGCAGTTAAGATCTTCAGGACATCGGACAGAGGCTTCTCCATGGGAAGAGCATGCCGGCCAGCTGCCTGGAGAGGTCTGCTAGGAACCATTGGGCTGCAGATGGGGGCTGAAGCCACAGGAGTGGATGAAATGCATGGATGGGGTTTTGTGCAAGCTGAGGGTGTGACGGGGGCCATCAAATACCTGAGAGCATTTTGAAAACTCAGGGCTGCTATGAGGCACACCTCGCATCAAGTTGCTTTTGGTTCTCGTCCACCCCGATCCAGCGGTGCCTCCAGCATTTCCCCTTTTACCCCCATCTTTTTCACCTTTTCATGGTTTCTCTCCATAGTTTCCACTAGGCCTCATCTTTCCTGCCTTGCCTTTGTCACCTCCAGTATATATCTCATTCCACCCATTTTTCTACATTCATATTGCTGGGCCTAGTTTTATTATGGACCTTTTAGCCATCTTTACAGTGCCAGCCTTTGCCTTGGTCATCAGCATTTCTTTTACCTATATTTAGTTTGGTCTCACAGATTACTGTGTTCCTCATCATCAAATGCCAGTTCCTGTGACACTGACCACACTGTCAGTGTTCTATGTTGCAAGCCTGGCATGGACTTTGTTTCCACGCTTCTGGTACAACTTTTGAGCGAAAACTTGGAAATTATCCTCCTTTCCACCCACCCCCCAACTCCCAATCTGGTACACTTGGATCCATTGCATTTGGTCCTACAAACCTGTAGAAAGTGATTAGAGTCTGGGGACAGGTGTGTGTGCGTGTGTTTTGAGGAGGGATAAGAAGAACTTTTCCTGCATGCACACAGAAGACTAACGGATAATTGGCTGCTCTACCACGTGCTAAAGGCCTAACCCCTTCTCACTCTCTTCTATTCATCTGAAGATCTTAGGCTGACAAGACACTGAAGAGAAGTAAGGAAACACCAGTCTGTAAACTACAGCTGATAGCCAGCTGAACGACGTGGACCTGCAAGTGAGTTTGGAAGACAGCTCTCCTACTCAGCAAACACCTCAGGTCCAACAGAGACCTGGTTTCTTTTCTCATCTTTTTCATTCTCCTTTTCAATTCCTGCCACTGTCCCCTTCCCATGTTTCTAGCTCTGTCTCTGACTCTGCCCACCTATGCCTCTCTGACTTGTCACCGGTATTGTCTTTGCAGTGATGCTCTTGTCTTTGTTCTGCCTTTGTTTCTCTAGTAACCCTTCCTGGATTTATCCTTCTAGGTACTTTTTTTTTGGCAGTACTGGGTTTGAACTCAGGACCCTGTGCTCGCCAGGCAGGGGCTTATTCTACTGAGCTATCTCCCCGGCTTCTACATACTTTGTATACAAAACAGGCATGGAAAAAGATAAAAGACAAAAGTCACAGACAGACACGCAGGATAGGTATAGATCCTGCGTGTCTGTCTGTGACTTTTATCTTTACCACTCTATTGAAATGCATTTAGCTCAACACACACAGACACAAAGACACAGACACAGACACAGACACACACACACACACACACTTGCCAGTTATCTATCATCTATCTGTCTGTCTGTCTGTCTGTCTGTCTGCCTGCCTGCCTGTCTGTTTATCTATCTATCTATCTATCTATCTATCTATCTATCTATCTATCTGTCTGTCTGTCTGTCTGTCTGTCTGTCTGTCTGTCTGTCTGTCTGTCTGTCTGTCTGTCTGTCTGTCTATCTTGGCCAAGAAAGTATGCACATTTCAGAAGTTCACTGTACTAACAAATGTCTAGAAGCTGATGGCCACCACTTTAAGTATTTCTTGTAATTGTAGAGGCCAAAGGTGACTTGTATGGATCTCACAATATCTCAATAAATTTAGTATTGAAATATTTATACAAGTTTTTCTTTTCTCCATGTATACATTTTGGGCAGACTACGTATATCATATGTATGGTATATGTACATATACCCATGTATGTGTGATACACATATATTTTATATGTTATGTACATTGCTTGTTGTTGCTATTAAATAAGCTTTTTTGTTTTCTTGAATCAGGTACTGATGCATTTCCCTATGAATATTTTGGGTTTCTTTTACCACCTGTTTAAACTCTGATCATGTTGTATAGATCTTTTCTTCCTGTTTGTCATATTCAATTGTAATTTTACTGGGTTGCTAGTGATTCTCGTTCCTTTGGGTGTTTAACCTTTATAAAGTGTGTATACCTAGTTACTTAGCCCAAAATGAGGACTGCAAGAGATAGCCTGCTGAAGTCTTAAGGGTTTTGTGATGACAGAATATTTGTCAAAAGACACTGAAGTAACACAATATAATCCAATTATTCTGGGAAGGACATTTTTCAAAAACTATATTAACATTGGAGCGTAATTGATCCAAAGTCTTTATTTCTCTCTATAATTACATGGGAGGCCTGGTTGTCCTTTGTGGTTTCTACAATTACAAGAGACAAATGACCATTATATCCATAGAAACTTATGATCTTTGTGTTACTAGGCAGGAGAGTGAGTATTAAAAAAGGTAACATCATTTTGTCATTTATTTCTTCTACAGTAACAGTATAGAGAATTACATACATTTAGTTAGTAAGACTCATCTTGGCAACGTGAGTTTATAGTAATTTCCTGCCTTCTTCCGTTTTCTAGAGTTATGACGAGTTCCCAGGATTAATGGGACGCAAGGCAGTGAAGGTGCTCAGAAATAACGGCTGTTTTTAATTCAGATTCCCGCCATCCTGCGGGCTGAGGCTCGGCATCCTAATCTTCTTTACCTGATCCACTTCTTAGGGCTTCAGAACGCTCTTCTCTATGATTCAGTTTGGCAGAGCCACCACTGCTGAGCCCTGGAGAAAGAAAGAAAATGCCTTCATGCTCTGAGACTGGGTCTTAGGCACCAATCCAGCGGAGAACTGTTTAGAAAGAAACTGGAGAAGAGAATCTGGTGCAGGAGGCTCTTCTGTCACCAGCTGCTCCAGGAAGCATCCCTGAGGCTGGGGCCAAAAAACAGCTTTGCCATGAAACACTCTCCCTTTGGTCACCATTTCTTATATGTCTTACCTTTTTTTACTTGTTTGTACCCATGTCCACTTCTGCCTCTCTTTTTTTTTTTTTTTGCGGAACCGGGGATTGAACTCAGGCCCTTGCTTTTGCCAGGCAAGCACTTATTCAATGGAGCTATCTCTCCAGCCCCGTGACTCTTTTTTATCTTTGGTGACATGGAAGCAATATTTAAAATATGTCGGCACCTCCCCTGGCTGAGCTCTAAATGACTGTGCTGAGCAGAGCACAGTCTGTACTTGGGAACTGTTTTATCCTCTTTTATGAGTGAAAAATAAATTTGCATTGGGCTGGGCTTTGTGCACTTTCAGGTGCACAGGTGAGACCAATTAGCCCAACCCAGTGAACTCAACATGAGTAATGTGAGTCATCTAAAACTAACGAGTTTATTTATTTATTTATTTATTTATTTTTGTGGAACCGGGGATTGAACTCAGGCCCTTGTGCTTGCCAGGGAAGCACTTATTCCACTGAGCCATCTCCCCAGCCCCAAACGAGGTTATTTATTTATTTTATTTTTTAGTTCCATGCAAAGTCAGAGGAAGGAAAATAGCCGGGTGAGGGTGTATTAGATAAACTTGGGTGAAGCAGCGGTACTGATGGCTGGGCCAAGGTCTCTGCATGGGCTGCCACAGAGGCGCCTGGATTCCCAGTGCTCAGCCAGGCGTGTAGCATGTCAAGCTTCTGATCCATAGACTTGACCACATCATTGATGGACTTGAATTTTATCTCAAGGGATGCAAGTCGTGCATTGAAGTCGGCCTGCTCGACTGCAGTAGGGAGATTCTTCTGGATTCTTATTAGTAACTCCAATTTTTGCCCAAACTCCCCAAGACTGGCTGTGACACCTTTGAGAAGCATGTTGACATCACTGACGCCAGAAGCCTTGAGGATCTCAGATATGGCTTCCAGCACTTGAGGCAGAATGTTCTCAGTCGACGGCTGCTCCAGCTCTGTTTCTGTTTCTGGGTTGAGTATTTGGTCTGGATCTTTCTCTGTTGTCCCCTGGACTAGGTCTTTGACACTCATTGACAACCTCTTCTCCCGCAACTTCTCCTCTGCTTTCGGCTTTAGACGGTAGATCATTTTCGGATTGGGCCTCAGCTTCAACTGTTTCTTCTCTGCCATCCCTGACTTTGAGCCTATGGAGCAACTCAACCAAACACAGCCTGGTCAGGTGTTATGGTTTGTGTCTAGTTGTCCTCCCAAAGCCTCATGTAGCCATGGGGCGGGGACTTCTAGAGTTTGTGATTAACTCATGATCCACTGGGATTATGTGTGATCCAAGGCCGGGATTGTGGGTCTTAGTACTGCTGGGATTATGGGTGTGGGTACTAAATCCCACCCTGGGGCAGATAGGCTGAGTGTAATATAAGAGACAGAGAGACAGACTTTCGGTAGCAATTGCTCCTTGTTGTTGCTGTTCAGCTGCCACCATGAGCTGCTGCTCTCTGCCCTGTGCCCCTCTGCCTGGGAGCCAGCTGAGTATGGACTGAAACTTCCAGTAACTGTGAGCTAAATAAACCTTTCCTTCCTTCATTTTGGGTGTCGGGTATTTGTCCCAGCAACATGAGAAGAGTAACTAAGACATCAGGATTCATGAGTATGGTTTTCTAGTGGCTTGGTTCCTATTTTGTTATTTCAAAGGGTATTAGAAATTGTCTGAATGAAGCTATTGTAGCAAAGGGGAGCATTTGTTACTTCTAGAGTTTTTATTTGGCCTGATGTCTTTTACAATTGTATGTCTTCTATGTAGAAAAAGGAGAAAGATAAAACCAGTGATCTTAATTACAAGGGTAGTATACTTTATGAGTACCCACACTGTGGACAGGACTAAAACTATGAAGATGCTGATGGTTAATTCTCTTTTCATCTTAACACAGATCTCCAGCCAATGGAGCAGACACCCAAAATCATTTAGCCCTAGGTGGAAAATGAAAGCCGTTTTGAAACCAATAAGCATTTGTTGGTTGCAAATAATTTAGCAGTGAATCTGGACTTGCGTGGCTATGAGTTCTTGTAAAATATGCTCACATTTGGCATGAATATCATGCAATTTTCCACAGTAAACTTAAGAATGGGATTCTCATCCTGGATTCTACTGCAGGTGCTTTGTAATGTAGTACATTGCCCTAAAATAATAAAGCACTTTTGAATTCTCAAATACACCGAGCTTCACGGTTTAGAATGAAGCATCAGAGACATTTGCTGGGTCCCTGGTGCTAGTTCTGCTTCTTCTGGACACTTCCTACAGGTAGTGTGCAGAAGTGTTGAAGTTTCCCCATCTATGAGATAGGAAGGAGCAATCCTTATTTTGCCTACTTTTTAGTTGTTCTAAAGATAAATGGAGACCTTAGTTGCCCTCCCAAGATTTTTTTTTCAATGATCACTACTTATCCAATATCATGTTCACTGCCAACTGCTAAAAGCTGTGAGTTTAATGGTGATAACGAAAAGGCTTTCATTTTGTCAATAATTACAGAGTAGTCAAAGTCTTCAATTTTAAACAAGCTTGTAACAAAATCAAGCAACAGCAAACTATGTCTTTGTCTTCTCTACAAAGTAGAAGATAAGCAGAAGTGGAAAGCATGCTGGTGGGCCAATACTTCAGGATAAACAGGTCTGGTGATGTGTAAGAAAAGATTATTCAACTGCACTTGACTTCTTAGGCCTGGATTTAAAAATTCTCTACAAGTTTCACAGTATATAGAAGGCCAGGCATGGTGGTCCTTGCCCTTAATTCCAGCACTCAGTAGGCTGAGGCAGAAGGATCACTGCAGGTTTGAGGCCAGCCTAAACTACATAGCAAGACCATGTCTCAAAAAAAGACAGTTCCTCACAAAACAAAACATCTAGAGGGAATAAATCAGAGAGTGGGTCGGACCATGCTGTGATGTGTTGCTCAGGCTCTGACTTGGACTCCCAATCTCCCAGAACCTTACCCATTGTATGCAAACCCACCTCTCCATTCTGAGTGCTTGAAGATGTCGAATACAGGGAGTGTCTCCTCCTCACTGGATTCTGAAGAGTCAGAGACATGTTCTCTTCCTGCAGAAAGGACCAAATGTCCCCAAGGGACTCTCATTGTGGGACAAAGAAACCAAGGGAAAGAACAAAGAGAACTAGGGAAACATAGAAAGCTTGACCATCCAGGGCAAGTGTGTCCCACCCTCAGACTTCTGTGAGCTGTCTCAAATCTGTGAGCACAAGGCTGGGATTTCACCCCTGAGGGGCCTCTCAGGTTCATGCTGGCCCTTTGTCTTCTTACACTGAGTCATCTTCCATTTGTCTTTTTAAGGATCTGTAGTTGATGTTATATCAGTATGTATATGTATTTATAGTTTTATTTCTTAAAGTAAACATGGAAATTTGGAATCAGAGAACATGGACCTTTTCCTTGTATGACGGCTATCCTCCCTTGTAAACATCAAGAAAACACTTACACTTCTATTGTAAAAAATAACAAAAATTTTATTATATTTGAATCATTGACTTCTCTGGGATCATATTCTACAGTAGCTTACCCTAACTAATGAAAATTAGCATACAAATCACATGAAATTAAAACAAATTTGGATTTTAGTTTGAAAGTCTTAACAATGAATTAGAATTAATCTCTTGAAGGAAGTACGGTTCATTGATAGCCATACTTCTTCTTACCTCTTTTTACAGGGCTTTTTCTGAAAATAGGTGAATCTCTGAAATCCCTGGGCTCTGGAAAGAAAAAGAGAGAAAATCACTCTTTGCACACAAATGACCAGTGCTACAATAACTCACACAGCAAATGGGTTTGGAATTCTAATGAAGATTTTTTTTTTTTTTTTTTTTGTGGGATTGAACTCAGGACCCTGTGCTTACCAGGCAAGCACTTATTCTACTGAGCTATCTCCCCAGCCCTCTAATGAAGTTTTAAAAAAACAGTTTCCTTCCATTCAATCTCATTCTTTTGACTAAAGTCATAAGATTGTGATCCAATCTGGCTTTTTAAAAATATTCTTTATGTAAGAAAAGAAAAAAGGACAGCTTGGATAATTGCACTGTTGATTTCTACTGGTCTACTAAAAGGAAGAGTTAAAATCTGTAAATAACGTTTTTTTTAGTACAGTGTCTATAGGATCTCAGTATGTACATCTGACTAGTAGTGATCTACCTGTGTTCAGCCTCCCAAGAGCTGGGATTACAGGCTCATGCCACCACGCCTAGTCTCAATCATGGTTTCAGTGTACCCTGGAGGCAAGGCTAGGGACTGAACCCAGGCCACTGTGTCTGCCTAAGCAGGCGGTTTAATCTGTTGAGCTATTTGGTTGGCTCTGTAAATGACTCTTATCCATTATTCTAGTTTTTGACCTCTGACATTGGGATCACCTAATTACTATACTTCCCATTGAGGTTTTTGTAACAATAGTATGAAGATTTATTTATATAAGTCCTATAAAAGGCACAGTGTATGCTATAATTTGGGTTTGAATGTAGTTGATCTGAAGTCATTTCTATACAATTGAAAATTAAGTCATAACACAAATTAGTCTTTGAAGACTTTAAATTTGTGACTGAAGATAATATTAATGCAGAGGAATCTTACGCTTACTGCACTTTATGGAAGGTAAAGGAGGATAGAGAATAAGTATATTATTTTAATTCTTTAATATTAATAGATTGTGTAGTAAAAAGACTAAATTTATTAGCTTATTTTTGCTGTTTTCTGTTTTCATGTATCAGTGGGCTTATCCTGTTATGCAATAGTTTCTAAAACCTCATCGACACCTTTAATTTTCCAGTAGCATGGGGAGGTTAAATGCAGCAAATGGTCCCCTTGAAGCTCCAAATCAAAGTGTACAGGAAATGCTCAGAACAAAATTCATGTGAGAGCAGCAGTCTGGATTGGGACCCTGATATTCTTAGCTGAGGAGTTGCAGATCCCAACTCAACTCGACTTCCTAGAGAAGTCAATGATTCTAATGTTCTTACTTGGTTTAATCTCATGCGAGCAAGTAGCTTCTTGGGTCTCTTTGTCCCCACTTGATTCTAGCGGGTCATGCTCACTGATCTCTGGATAAAGGAAGACAAAGATGTCAAATGTAATGGTTTAGGAAGCAAAACACCTGAGCCAGTTCTGACGCAGGGAGGAGGATGCTGCGGAAGCAGGAAGGGGGTGTAAAAAGGAAGGCAAGGGGGTGGGAGGGGAGCGGGAGGTGCAGGGTGCGGCCTGAGCACACACCGACCCTCACGCTAATCAGAGTCACTGTGTGTCACAAATATACACTAATAAAATTTTTCTAAAAATAAAACTACAGTTCCTTCAAGGTCTCATTTGGGATCAAAGAACCAACTCCATATGAAATCCCCTTCTATGAATACTTAGAAAAACCTTGACTAGCCATGTCTTTCTAAGTCACCTGCCCAGGCAGTGAGTGACACTCCATGTTTGAACCTAGAGGCAGACAGTTTGCTGGCAAGGGACACCTTTGGTCGCTTGGCCTTTTCTTTCCCTGCACTTGCCCCTTTTATTCCACACCTCTTCTCCTTCTCCTGCCACAGGTCCATCCCCTCCCACCGTCTCTACTCTGTTCTTCATGCATATGACCTTGAACTCCTATGTTAAAGGTGGCGAGTCACTTCTGTCTGTTCCAGCATGATGCCTCCTTGAGTCTTCTACAAGGCGGAGAATACTCTTTTGTGCTTGAGCCATGGACATATTTGGGAACAGTTTTACAGAGCACTTTGCTCACACTAAGATAAAAATATGCACTGTCTGAAAATGGAAGCTAATTCACTTTTCCTTAAGCAATGTCGTGAGCAACTGGCGTAAAGGCACTGACTGACGTGTTGTTAGCGTACTGCTCTTCTGTAACCTCTGGACCAGGCAATATTTCATTTGCGTTTAGGTCTTAGTGCTTTCTCTAAAATCCTCTGGATCCAAAAAGCCAAAAGGGAAAGAAAAACCCACTAATGTGTACATGACAGAATTTTACATTTCATAACGACTCAGGCACAGTGGGGACTGAGAAGACATTTCGCTAATTGTTTCTGTTTCACATTTTTCTGAAACAGGTGACTCAGACTCCAGGCACTAGACTTGTTTTTTTTTCTTTAGTTGTTTATGCAAACACTTTTAAATAGCTCTGTGGCTGTGTTTTCTCATCTAGGAAACGACAACGTCTACCCTGCTTACCCTTTAAGGGTTTGTAAAGAAAAGAACAATCCAGGTGTCATTACTGGCTGAAAATTTTTGTCTAAAACAATACTTTGGCTTTCAGAATACTTTATCTCGAATCTTTATTTCTGCTAATGTTAGACAGTTTTCTTTTGACGCAGTCTCAAGTTTGTGGCCAGATAACCTTATGATCTTCCAACACAGGAATATTTGGCATTCTGTCCTCCATAGGAAGCACTGGATAACTCTGTCACCTCACGGCATGGCAAATAATTAGTGTAAGAAAAAACAAAGTCATTATTTTGCTAGCCTGTACCAACTGCCTATACCAACTGTGTACAAGCATATATAAATAGAATCTGTTAGCAGCACAAATCGTTCAAAATAAATGTGTGATCCTTTTTCGTCTTCTTGCATTTCCTAAAACGGTTAAATAAAGTCAACATAGAGACTAGGGCCGTGGGATAGCCTGGATTCACCATACAGAATACACGTACACCGGCAGTAGCTCTGGACTCCCCTTCCACAGGCCCCGTCCTGCTCTCCTGGCCTCCTTACCAAGCTTGTTCCTCAGGGCTGACGTGGAGGCTGTGGGGACCTCGTCGCCATCACTGAGTCCTCCGGAGTCATCGCTGCTGATGACTGCACAAAGAAGGGAAACCCTGTAAGTCTCTACAATCACAGCACTAGGAAGCTAAGCCCATCTGAGGCCCTGGACTGCTCCTGTAGTGTGAAGACCGGACGCGGACGTGGTCTCATCCCAGAGCTGATCAGACTGCCCCGGCGCTAGCCCAGCCCCCAGCTATTCAGCCCCTCCCTCATGCTACCCCACTCCCGCCCCCTGTCCCCTGAACTGGTGCTTTCCCTCTCCGTTCACTCCTCCTCCTCCTAGGTCCTGCCCACAACCCCTGCTGCGACCTCTGTATCTGGCGAGGGCCTCTCTCCCGACCTCCTTGGCTTCATGGGATTACCCCATCTCCTCTCATGACCATCCTTCTTCCTTGACTTCCCTCCCCCTCTTTGCTTGAACTCCTGTCTCTTGCCTTCTTTTAATTTCTGACATCAATCTATTTCTGCCTTTTGGAATTGCCTCAATTTCTACGGCTCTTCCACCGCTGAGCTGCACCGCGCATCCGCTTACACAGGCACTGGCATCCTCCATTTCCTGTCTCGATTCCAGACCTTGGCGGACAACGAGGACAAACCTGAGACCTTACCTAGGAGCCGGCCCTGGGAAGTTACACACCCTTGTAGCCATACCTATTACATCCGATGCCTGGCTACTTTTCGCCCTGGTAAGGGTTTGTTGCTCCTCTTCTGAGTAAAATGGCTTTTCCTTCTTTATATCCACCAGAACCACAGAGCAGGAATTAACTTGGAAGCCTTGTGTGTGCGACTCTGTTCCTAGGCCAGATTGTAAGGAAGAGAGAACATTCCTCGCACTCTCCCATGGCCCTCATGGCCATTAGCAATCGCCCTCCCACTTTGCTGTGGGGATGAAGTCCCCACTACCGCTCTGTCCTTTCTGTCGCTTAGTTCTCTCCTCTGTGCCTCTGTTGTACCATTTGGTTTTCACCTGTCCCTTTACCTTCACTCCACTCCTTCAAAAGACAATTTTTACTTTTTCAAAAAAAGATTATGGCCACAAAACAGTGTACATAAATAAGAGCAGGTTTTCAAGGATCACAAAGTAAGCAAAAAACATAGCATTACCTCAATAAATGCAGAAAAGCACTGGATAAAATTCAATGTTCTTTCTTGCCTGTTTACAGCCTCCCAAGAGCAGGGATTACAGGCGTGCACCACCACACCCAGTCTCAATTGCTGTCTCAGCATGCCCCAGGGGCAGGCCAGCAGGGCAGGCCTGGAGATTGAACCCCCAGCCTCTAAGCCTGCTTGCAGGTACTTTAATCTGCTGAGCTATTTGGCTGACTCCCAATGTTCTTACATGGTAAATATATATATTAGAAATTATTTATTAAGGAATGTACCTAGGCTGAGCCCAGCTGCCAGCCCACTTTGGTAGGGTGCAGCCACAAGGAGCAGGATTCAGCAGCCAAAGCCAAGCTGGGCCTGACCAGATGAGTTCAAGTTCAATCGAACTAGACCCAGTGAGCTGGTGCATTCTGCTAGGCCCAGTGGGATCCAGGCTGAGACCCAGACCTACGGTGCAGACCCTCGTGGCAGGGAGGGGGCAGGAAGTGACTTGGGTGAACTAGTCTGCCTGGAAGACTTCAGGTACATCAAGGAGAGGTGCCCAGACGGAACTCAGGAACTAATTGAAATACAAATTCTCAACTTATGATCTGCTTTGTTATACAGTTATAACATTAGCTCCTATGGCCTAAAGTATGAACCCATTATTACAAAAGTTTGTCAATTTCTAAATTTCCTTAGCTGTTATTAATATTTCTAATTGTATTATGGTGAATAGGGTGCAATATCTGCCTTCACCACATGTTGTTCCTTGGGTAATGATAATGGGAGATGCTTGGGTAATAACCTCACCAGAGACAGAGGGCAGTGCTGGATGGAGCCAATAGCTCATGCTCAGTCATTAGAGAAGGCAGACTTGGTGCACACATAATCAAGAATCAGACCACTGGGTATGTGCCTAAATTTGCTGAAGTCAGCATGCTACAAGGATGTCTACATACTCACGTTTATTACAGCACTATTCTCAAAGCCCAAGATAGGGCTCAGAAGGTGTTGTACTCCTGTAACCCCAGTACTTGGGAGGCTGATGCAGGAGGACCACTGAGCTTGAGGTAACCCTAGACCACACAGTGAATTCACGGCCAGCCTGAACTGCATAGTGAGACCCTGTCTCAAAAACAAAAACAAACAAAAAACCCTAAAAGTAAACCAAGATACTAATCAACCCAATTATACATCACCAGAGAAAAAAATACGATCCATGTACACAACGGAATACTATTTCAGCCGAACAATGAAGCAAATCCTTCCGTTTGTGACATCATGGAAAAGCCAGAACACTGTGTTCAATGAAATTAAGCCAGGCGCAGCGAATTGGCCGTTGCATGATCTCACTTATATGTGGAGTGTGAAAGTGGCGAATGCCTAGGGGTGCAATGCTAATCAGGAACTGTAGAGAGGAGATTGAGGCGATGCTGGATATAAGAAAAATATATCCAAGAGGGCCATTGTATGACACGGTGACTGCAGTCATTAGCAGTGAATGCATTCTGGCCTCAACAACTCAATAGATTTTGTGTTCTTACCAAATTAATTGAAAATAATCATATTGTAAGTGTGTGTGTGTGTGTGTGTGTGTGATGGAATCCAGGTCCCCACATATGCTAGGCAGGTACCCTACCACTGAACTCCACCACCAGCCTCAAATATGTATAGTTTTTAATTTGTCAGTTTAAAAATGGTTAAGATGATTTTTTTAAAAGAGGCAACCAGCCACCAAAAAAATACGAACACCTGACAAACAGAACGCAATTGGGGAGGTAGGTAATAATTACTTTCTTCGTCACAGGGCGATGGGCTGGGTGGCTCCGTGCTTGCGTCACCATTGTTCACTGAGTTAGCTCCTCCTCCAAAGAAATCTGAAGATTTAAAATGCCACATGTGAGGTCCAGTAGAGCCTTGCTCTGCTCTGTTTCCTTTCCCTAAGCTTCTTGGCTTCTCTGCTTCATATGTCCACCCACATCCCTGTGTGCATGTGTTGGTGCCTCCACGCCTGAAGAGGTTCTTCTGTGTGTTTCTGGCCAGTCCCTCTCTGGTCTCTCCTTCTGCCTTCTATTTCTATCTTCTCGAGACACTGAAGACCCACAACTCCTCATCTTTCAGGGTTCTCCCTCCCTTTTGGGAGGGGTGGCACTAGGGACTAACCACAGGGCTTCCACACCGTGCTACATCCCCAGCAAGAGGCCTCTTCTTAAATTTAGAGACAGGGCTCACTAAGAAACTAAGTTGTCCAGGCTGAGTTCAAACTCATGATCTTCCTGCTTCACTCTTTCACAGTGCTATAGAGTCTCAGGCATGTACTACTAAGCCTGCTCGTTTTCTCTTCCTAACCGTCGTTTTTTTTTTTTGTCTTTTTGAGACAGGGTCTCACTATGCAGTTCAGACTGGCCTTAAGCTCACTTTGTAGCTCAGGCTGGTCTCGAACTCACAACAATCCTCCTGCCTCAGCCTCCCGAGTGCTGGGATTACAGGCATGTGCCACCATGCCTGGCTCCTAACCTTCTTCCTCCTGATACTTTTCATCAGTGTATCCGACTATTTGTGCTCTCTCTGTGTGATCCTCTTGCCTCAGCCTCCTGAGTGCTGGGATTGTGATTGTCCTTACATCAATCCACTCTTCTACCAACAGCCAAGACCTTCTGCCCTTTCCACACTCTGGCCAACAAACACTTACGTGATATTGAAGACTTGTGGGCACTCTGGCAATTGGTTTGGTGGCTTCCTGATGCACCATTTCTCTCCCTGTTTGGTGGTATTCTCAATCCATTTACCTGTTCTCTTGGCAGGTCTGTGAGTCCATTTTCAGGTAAGTTTGGACCTAAAACACATTTTGATTCATAGGTGCTTTATTCGACCCTTGTATCAGCCATGGCCCGAAAATACAAATCACTCTAAGTATTTAAAATAGAAAGCATATGATTCAGTTCATAGAAGAGCTGAGAGGACCTTGTGGAAGAACACAGCAAACAGGAAGCTGGGAGAAGACCGAAGGAGGGGCCTGGGTGAGTGTCACAGGGTGATGATGGAGGTGCAGTAGCTGTTGGAAATGCTCCCAAGCACTGATAGGGCAGCACCAGCTTCTCCCCTACTCCAGTTCTCCAAAATTTTGCTGCCTCTCATGTTAGGAACTCAGCAGAAAGCCAGTCAGCCCTGAAAGCTGGCTAGGAAGATGGTAGGGTCTGGGTGGAGGTGGAGCAGAGCAGGGAGGCAGAGGACTGCATGGCTGGCCTCGTGGTGAACCTCTCCTGGACGTTATTGATTCCTTCCACGCACCCCACTCTGTTCTCCCCAACCTCAATAGTCCACGAATGCATAAATATGCTCTTCAGTGTAGTGGCATTCTTGTCATATATCACTAGTTTTCTAAACAAAGTAAGTTATAGATGAAGTGATTTAAAAAGAAACTGTAGAGGCTGGGGAGATGGCTCAGTGAAATAAGCGCTTCCCTGGCAAGCACAAGGGCCTAAATTCAATCCCCAGTTCCACACACACACACACAAAAAAAAAAAACAATCTGAAAAGTTTTTATTATGTTCCTTTCTCATGGAATACAAAACATAAAAGGATTAAAGACATCGTATTACTAAGACAGGCATACCTATATTTATAGCAGCACAACTCAGAATTGCTTAATATTAGAATCAGCCTATGTATTCATCAACAGATGAATAAAGAAAACGAATTAAGCCAAGTGTGGTGGCACATGCCTGTAATCCCAGCACTCGGGCGGCAGAGGCAGGAGGATTGTTGTGAGTTTGAGACCAGCCTGAGCTACAAAGTGAGCTTAAGGCCAGCCTGAACTGCATAGTGAGACCCTGTCTCAAAAAGACAAAAAAAAAAAAAGAAAAGAAAACGAATTAAATCAGACCTGCATGTGCAAACTTTGGAGTGTCTCGCTAGTATAATAACCTGAAAGAATAAATAAAATCTGAAAGGCACAATAGATGCTGTGGAAGGGAAAGAATCTGTTCAATGGGAAGGAAACACTGGGATGAGGAGAAGGGCGGGGGCCCGGGGGAGAAGAAATCTATCTATGTATGCAGAATGGCTTGGACAACTGTTCTGCTGGTTTCTGCTAGTCTATGGAAAGGAGTAGTTAATGCTTAATTTTTTTTTTCTTCATTTCTTACAACTTTTCCAATGTTGCATGCATATATCTGATAACATAACTACTCTGAAGACAATGCAATGCAGTACAACGAATGCTGTTGAATTCATGTTATTTTGTTCAGTGAAATTATATATCATACCTAATTTTATTATTATTATTTATTCTCTTTAAAAATACAAAACATTGTAAAAAAAGAAAGTACATGGAGTACTACTTTTCCAAGTTATTTTTAAGAAAATGGATGAGGGCTGGCAATATAGCTCAGCGGACTAAGCACTTGCTTAGGGAAGCACAGGGGCCAGGGTTTGATCCCCGGCCCTGCACTACATGCCACACAGCACCACCCGCAGGTGTACTGAGCTGACAATGGAGTGCGAGCATGGTGGTGCACCCCTGTAATCCCAGCACTGGGGGCACAAATCAGGAGGATCACTATAAGTCTGAGCTGCCTAGTGAGACCCTGAAAAAAATGGATGTTCCTTAAGACCGCAATGTTAAGTGAAATACATCGGTCACACAAGCTGAAATATCTCATAGATTCTGAGAAATCAAAAAAAAAGGAACAAAATAGAGATAGGTATTAGGAATAAGCAGTAAAGTGATAGATCTCTTTCTTTCTTTGGTGATCTTTCATGTTAAGGGGATCAAGAGATGGAGGAAGGAGAGAGAGGGGAGGAAAAGGGATGAAAAAGGGATTAAGCTTTCTGTCTATAGGTCTTGTGAATCTTGGGGTGAGATTTATCACTATCTCATATTTTAATACTCTTGTAAATGATATATTTTGTCTTTATCACCATGAAGTGAAAGTACAGTGACTTTTCAATAAATCTTTATTTAAAAAATAAAATAATAAGGAAAGTCGTGCTACGTGGGTGTGCCAACACCGTCACGCAACTGATGCAAACATTATCTACTGCAGCCGTGTTCTTAAAGTCCAGGCGTGGGCAGCAAGTCTGCAAGAAGAAACGCTCCTGGGCGACCCAGTGGACCGAGACTCTGCTAGCTGACCCCTGAGCTCGGAAAAGCAGCAGAAGCAAAGGCCAAAAGTCCCCAGCAATCAGCGACACAGGGAAGCAGCTGCGCAGCATGTAGCAGGATGGGATAAGCCAGTGAAGGATCACGCTAGATCCCAGAGGAACTGACCAGCAGGTGACGAAGGCTCTGAGCGTGACCAGGTGAGGCTCCGGGAGACAGAGTTTCCTCCAGTTCCTAGGGGGAGAAATAAGAAACGCGTTTCAGAAATCGAATGCTGGGTTTTCACCACTTTTCCCAATCTCCCCACATGGTTTTTATCAAGCAGGAGCTTAAAGAGCCCTTCTGGAGCAGGCAGCACCAGCTGCTTCTTGAAGTCAGGTGGTGGTCCTGAGGGTAAGGAGGAGCAGCCGAGGGCCTCACAGGGCAGCCCACCAGGGCCCTCTTTGGAGCATGCTGGCACCTGGCAATCATGTCTTGACATTCACAGCCCAGTGAGCCTGCTTTGCCCCTACCGCTGCCCTGTCAAGGCTTCCCCAGTTCGCAGATGCTCTGGCTGCCTGGCTCCCATACCCTTTCCATCCGTCTGTTGGTCCTTCTCTTTTGGCCTATCCATGGAGATCTCACGGTGGAGTCACCTCCACTTCCTGAAACTCTTGCTAGTTATTTCCTACATGTTGCTCTCTGCACATATTTCCCTACCTTTGTTTCACGTGTCTGCCTTTTTCATTAGATTATCTGGTTAGGAAAACTGGCCGTCAGATCAGAATACCTGAGTCTGCTCTTGCTCACCTGACTTTTGGCAAATTCCAGACATGGTTTCTATGGGTATGAGTTTCCTCATCTGCAAACATGGGAACCTAAGTGATGCCAGACTCCAATGGTCCCCTACACACTAAATCCACAATGGCCAGGAGTAGACACTCAATGGAGTGAGCCGTTAACAACAAGGTTCTTTTCATTGGGGTCCTTTACCCCTTTCTGCTCTTTCATTTCCCTGGATTTCTCACTCAAAGTATCCATGTGCTCATCTCACATCTCCACCAGTCCCTTTCTTTGTCTCTCTCTATGAGCATTCCTGCTCTGGAACAACAGTTTCCACATTAAAAACCATTGCTTCTGCTACCATGAAGTAGGGCATCACGGTATAATGAGAAGTGGCTAATCAGGTCTGTAACCCTGCTGTTGGCCAGAGCTCCTGAAACCTTTTTAATTTTAATTTCCCAAGTGATGGAAATAGAAAGAGCCTCTTTTGCTATTTATAACATCCCTTTTGCATAACATCTAAGTTTATGTTAATGAGGTGAGTTTCAGAAAGCCCCAAGGGAGGGAGGGCTGTTTGTTAGAGGGAAACTAAACTTGATGGGAGGATCAGAGCCCCTGACCTCCAGAAGAGAAGGGTTGGAGGTTGGCTTAATCGCAGGTGGTCAATGATTTACTCAATCATGCTGAGAGACAGGAACTTCTAATGACTTCAATGACTGGGTTCAGAGAGCTACTAGGTTGGCAAACAAATGGCCATTCTGAGAGGGTGCCATGCCCAGAGAGAAGAAAATTCTTGTCTTTTCTCATTTACTTTGCCCTACACATCTCTTTTATCTGCTATTCTTGAGTTGTAGCTTTTATAATGAATTATAAGCTTTGTAATAAATGTTTCCCTGAGTTGCACAAGCTCTATTAATAGATTACCCTACTCAGGAAGAGGGTGTGGGAGCTTAGAGCCAGGTGATCAGAAGGACAGATTCCCACTGGGAACTTCTTTTGCTTTGGAGTCTCACTGCATTGCCAGGCTGGCCCTAAACTCCTGGACTCAAGCAGGCCTCATACTGCTGCCTCCTGTGCAGCTGTCACTAGAGGGAAGCTAAGCTTATCACTACCTGGAGCTTGTAACTGTCATCTGGGGTGGGGCTGTCTTGTAGGCTGAGCCGTTAAGGTATGATGTGCTAATAGGGCTGGTAAATGCCTGGGTAGAAGGAAACTAAAGAATGTGCTCTTAACATCTGTAGAATATTGGTAGGTGTTGGGAGAAACCCCCTCTCACATTTTATGTCAGAAGTCCTCTGAATGTGAAGGTATCCATAAGATACCAAGAGCCTTATCTTTAGCGCTTGCCATGGGCCATAGCTCTTAACTTTTCACAGCTTCATACTGGCTTCCTACAGAGACCTTTCTCGAAAGCACAATTATATCCGAGTAGTCAGCCTCTATGTCTGCTTCCTGACACTGTCTCTGGTTTCTTCATTTTAGGAATTGGCTACTTTATCACATGAACTTAAGGGTTTGTTTGGATTTTAAGTGTCCCTCAAAGCCTCTGGGCCACAGGCTTGGTCCCCAGCCTGTGGCACTGTTGGAAGCTGGTTGATCCTTTGGGTGGTGGGGCCTACTGGAAGGAAGTTGGGCCCCAGGGGATGCGCCCTGAATGGGGATATGGTGACGCTGGCCCGCTCTCTCTCTGCTTCCCGGCCGCTATGAGGTGAACAGCTTCATTCCATTGCGTGCTTCTCACCACGACGTCGGGCCTGTCTGAAGATCCCAGCAACAGGCCAAGCATCTACGGACTGAAACCTCCAAAGCTGTGAGCCAGAGGTGGTGAGCATTTCTACCTTTCAGGTGATTTTTCTTAGGTATTGTGTCACAGTGAAGGAAGCTGTTAACACAAGACTCACATAAACATTCTTTTCCTTGTCTTCTTCATGGTCCTCTGACATTTATCTCCTAGTTCATGGTCTCCAGTAAAGGATTCCTTGGTCTACTTTTCCTCCGAGCAAGTAAGAAACCTGTTTTGTCTACTACTTGTAATTACCTTCCTCAAGCTGTAGCTGGCTGTTGGGCCTCTCCTCTCTTTCTTCGCCATCATTGTCTTGGAGACACAGTTTTGCCTGGATCTCTGAAGAGGTGGACAGAGAAGACAATTAGAGGTCTTGGCATGGACAGGGGACAATGTTTCAAGGTTCCACCACTAGGAATCCTCAGCCTCCACTCAGCACTCAGTGGACCTCCATAGCAAAGGCGTGGTCGTCCCTGGGACAGAGAGGAGCTGATCCCCACAGGGAGCCTTTTTGATTCCTTCACTGAGATGAGACATTGAGGGTGTCTGAAGCACAGGAAGTATCAGGAACGAGTGAGATGTGGGCCCTGGGGCCTGGGCCAAGGGTGTTGGGCAGTCCCTGGAGACCAGAGCTCATGGGTGGTGGGCAGTAAAGACAACACCATTTCTTTGATATGCTCAGGCTGGTTGATCCAGTTTACAAGTACTGACTCAAAATTGGTGGCCAGGTATTTCATTTCTTTTATTATTTTTCTGAATTGAGTGACTTGCTACAAAAATATGTTTGATTCGACAAGATCACTATGTCACACAAGTGACAAAGCTCTGAATATCTGCCTTAGGTATTTTTCCTTGAAATCTCTAGCAGGGAGATCCACTGTATTTCTTTACTGCCTATAACTTCTTAGCTTTAAGTGGAAGGTGCTTCAAAATCTTCCTCCAATTTATGTCACTGAGTCAATTTTTAGACTACTTCTCACTTTCAAATTCAGGAAATCATATTTGTGGACATCTCACAGGCATTCTCTAACACTTCTGTGCCCTTTTTCTTGATATTTCTATTTTGTATTTGTAAACAACTGAATTCAAACTATTGGAATAAAATCTTTTCTTGGCCAGTAATCTACAAAAAAAAAAACTGCTTCTTCTTTAAAGGAAAGTTTGACTCAGGCTGCATTTTCTTACTTATTAGTCTGGAAACTCAATAGAGATGGGATTTTCTCTCGATTTAGATTAAAAATCACCCAATAAAGGTGGCTGAGGAGGACTCTGTATGAACTACAGAGGCCTGTGGCAAGCTATGGTGTGGTTCTCCTTCCGAGTGGTGCCTCTCATAACCCAGTGCTCTAAAGCTAGAATGCTGGAGTTATTACAAGAGAGCTGGGCTTCCACTCGTGTGTGGTGCTCAGCCACAGTGCTTGCGACCCCCACAGCCAAGCTGTCACTCAGAGCCAGCAGCAGGCATTTCAGGAGGCTGTTGTGCAACAGCCCCCAGTACAGGAAAACAATGATGAAGTGGGGTTTATGTCCTCTGTTCCAGGCTCTCCTAAGTAAAGCTGGGGCCAACATGGCTCTGGTTATCTTGTGAGTCTACATACAGACAGCAGCTCTGGGGGGCACTTAGCCCTTAACTGTCCTTCGACATCTCTCTCATGATACGTCTGTCTCATGAATGATGGTATCCCCACTATCCAGCATTGTGTGACGTGTGGTAGAAACTCAACATACGTTTATTTTAAAAAACTGACCACAGAATGAAAAAAATAATAAATTTAATTACCATTTTGGAAGTCTCTGTAAATGTTCATTAATTTAGGGTATTCCATCTTGTTGATGTCACTGAATAATGCTTCCAGAACTTCCATGTCAAATTTCTTCTCCAGTTCATCAAGAGCTTTGTATATCACTTGACTTACAGGGATTAGGCTTATAAGAGAGTTTTGAAATGCCTTAAAAAAATATTGAAGGGAGAAAGTTTAAATACAAGCTTCCAAGTTATAGAAGAATCTTAGAAAATAATCTTATAGTCAGTACATTTCAATTTCCCTATATAGGCATTTTTTTGAGTATAGCTTTAGAATTATACATTTGTATACCTACTAAGTTGAACAAGTAAATATTTCTTTAAAAATATTAAGCCGGGTGTGGTGGTGCATGCCTGTAATCCCAGCACTTGGGAGGCTGAGGCAGGAGGATTGTTGTGAGTTTGAGACCAGCCTGAGCTACAAAATGAGCTTAAGGCCAGCCTGAGCTGCATAGTGAGACCCTGTCTCAAAAAGACAAAAAAAAAAAAAAAAATTGACTTATGGGCCTGGGAGACAGCTTGGAAGTCTAAGCACCCGCTTGGCAAGAGCAAGGACCTGGATTCAGTCCCTAGCACCACATGCCATGCCAGCCCTGGAGCCCCAGGCATGCTGAGCTGGACACCGAAATTGGGTGTGGTGGTACACACCTGTAATCCCAGAGCTTGGGAGCCTGAGACAGGAGGATCATTATGAGTCTGGGCTGCATAGTATGAAATAAGCAAAGATTTTTTAAAAATATTGACTTGTGAAGTTGGATATAGTGATATATGCTTGAAATCCTAATACTCCAGGAGGTTGAGGCAGGAGACTTGTAAGTTAGCGCCCAATGTGGGCAATTTAGTGACTTTGCAAGACTATCTCAAAATAAAAAAAAAAAAATTAAAAGTTGTAGCCACAGCACAATGTGCAGCCTTTAGTTTCAATTCTCAGTAGCAAAAGAGAAGAACAACAAAATATTGGGGAGTGTGAGCTTATCCTGATTTACATTACACATGAGGAGTGATTTTAAAGGTTAGAGTGAATTCAAGGATATTTGGGTTGCAGCCTAAAGCCAGGATGCTCGGGGAACAGCTCTAGCATGTCACACTGGCGGGGCCTGGGGAGCAGAAGGAAATGAGGGGAGCATTTTCTCTCTTGCAGTAAACCTGACCATGAAAAAGTAGGCTCACAGGACAAAAGAAGGACTCACCATTGAGAATTTCAAGTAGGGCCTATTGATAAAATTTACCCAGATCTTAACCAGAAGTCTAGAAGTGCAGTGGGGGAAAAAAAAAAGTATAAGGAGATTAAAAAAAAAAAAAAAATGTTATAGAAAGCATGGTATGTATTCTCTGTGAATTGCTATTTAAATAAAGAAGTTCAGTAAGAGTATTCATCAATCCATTAAAATTATTTTTAACATTTAGTTTGTTACATTAAGTGGGTTGTATGGGTTACCATGTATAAAATCTGCAAGACACCACACATCAACAGAGTACACCCATGTGGGACCTGGGTTGTCTCCAGTACCATTTACCTGGCCCCCGAGGGCACTCGGGGACAACGGTCCTTCCATTAGCTCCTGTTTTACATTTCAGGAATATTTACAGAAATACAAGTACAGAATAAGCCAGCTACATGCATCCTGAAGTTTGAGTCTATTGTATAAAAACATGAGTTCATGAGGAGCTTGTTTACTGAGTTGTGCCGTAACACATTTCACTTACTTCATACATTTTGTTGGTGATCAGTTCTCGGTCACGGAGAGCCTCGAGGAAAGGAAATGACTTATTTATTGCATATGAAATATCTACTTTGCGTTCTCTGAAGTATTTGCATATAATCTTCATAGGGTCCTCTGCATCTTGGACATCTGTGACTTCCCTAGAGGAAAAGGGTACAGAAAAGTGGTCATCAAGATCCCGAGGTACTTGTAAGAGCTGTAGGATTTTATATGTTGATAGGCTGTGAAGAACCAACATATATAGAACAGGTACTGAGAGAGTTACCTAAATAAATGGAATTGAAACAATAAACAAATGTACCATACAAAAACTGCGGAAGTTATGAGTAACTTATATACAGTATAGGACTTTACATGTCCAGTCTGTTTTGGCCAAAGCCAATTAGAAAGATATTGTCACCTACATGTTATCAAAATTGTTTGAACTAAAATGCTTAATGTCCAGGGCTGGAGAAATAGCTCAGCATAATAAGCACTTGCCTGGCAAGTGCAAGAGCCTAAGTTCAATCCTCAGTTACACACACACACACACACACACACACACACACACACACACAATAAAAAAAAAAGTCCAAAAAAATTACATTCCTAAAAAAATGAGAAGAGTTTAGTTAAATTTAAATTCCTACAAAATAAGGCAATAAGAAACACTAAAATAAAAATGTGATCCAGTCTTGAAAATGTATCTTAATTAGCAATTAAGAGAAAATAAATCTTGGAAAAACTGAAAGTAAAATGTCCCTCTTTGAGCTGTACTTGTAAAGAGAGAAATACCATCCTACACTATAAAATTAATTCAGAAATGTATACTATAATTGTTTAATAACAATTGTGCTGTTATGGTTTTGTCTAGGTGACCCCCCAAAGCCTCATGTGGTCATGGAGTGGCTTCCGGAGTTTGTGATGAGTTTATGGTCTAATGCTGGGATTGTGGGTATGAGTGTTACTCCCACCCTGGATGAGTAATCTGCATTACAATGTGAGGGGGGCAGAGAGGCTTTCTAGAAGCCTCTGCTGCACCTCCCTTTTCTTTTTGCTGTTTTCCACCGCCACGTACAGGCTTCTGTCTGCCTTATTGGCCTTGGAGCCAACCAGGCATGGACTGGAGTCTCCACTAACTGTGAGCTAAATAAACCTTTCCTTCCTTCATTTTAGATGTCAGACATTTCCTCCCAGCAATGTTAGAAAGATAACTGAGACAGAATTTGGTACCAGAGAAGTGGGGTCATTGCTGTGACTACCTGACTATGTGGGAATGGCTTTATGGGAAGAGATAGGAAGGGCTTGGAGATGTTGCCTATAAGAGAAGCATAGAATACCTTCAGCTGTTCTGTACGGCAGATTCTAGCCAGAGTTCAGAAGACTACAAGGCTGATAGGAATCCTGCCTGTACAGATCAGGCTGGGAGATTTCTCCTGGGAAAAACTGAATTGGTTGTTGGACTCGAGATCATGTGTGTTATGGCTTTGCAGAAAGTTTGTCTACATTTTGCTCATGTTTAGAGACTTTGCTGAGACAGATTAAGCACAGCAGACTGGTTAATCTTGCAAAAGAAATGTCAAGGCAGTAGAATGTTGAGACAGGGGCATGGCTACTGTTGAGAGCTTTTAATCTGATTTATGTTGAGAATCAAGATCAAAGAATTCATCAGGATAATTTAAAATGTGAATTTGGCCAGAGAGGAAACTCCAGTATAAAGATCTGGACTACAATGATAGTGCTGAAAGGATCTCCATTGCTGAGAAGGATCAGGAAAAGGGTAGAGACATGCCACCTCTTCAGATGCCTGAGTGCACCCGAGGAGGTGGCATGCCTCTACCCTTTGCAGCCTTAGAACTGCAAGGGCGAGGGATTTTTGCACTGAGGAAAAAGCCTCAGAGCACCGTGTTCCAGAATGGTAGTGGTGGCCACACTGGCTTCCAGAATGGCAGTGGCACAGAGAATTTGTTCCTCAGAGTCAGGTTCAGAGTTATCAGAAATCCAGGCACTTGGCTGCTAAGAGAAGAAAGATAGAAGAAAGCCTGGCTTACTGCTCCAGCTGGCAGCAGACCTTGGCATCATCCATGTGGTGTTGGTTTTAGATGCAGATAAAAATGCTAGAGCTCTGAGATTAAGAAGGCTTACATCTTGATTTCAGAAGGCTTGGGAGACCAGGCACTGTGCTCCTGAGAGGACAGTGTGACAAGCAGACAGTGAAACGCTTAATGTGCAGTGGAAATGCCAGAAATTTGGAAAAGCCAGGAACATGAATTATCTAAGGGAAGCTGCAAGGAGGAAGCAAAGTTGGCCTAATAGAGAAGCCATGGAAGGTACCACCAAGAGTGCCATTGGGGCAAAGCCACATGGAGCTCACAGTTTGCCACAGATTGCTTTGGATGTTCCACATGGAACTACAGAACTTAATGTTTGCCTTTCTGGATTTTGGACTTGTGCTTGTACCAATGATTTATATCCTCTTTTTGTGTCTTTTGGAATGTTAACGTTTATCTCGTGCCATTGAATGCTAGAAGTGTTTAACTTTTCATTTGCACAGGGGCTCATAACTCAGAGTCTGTCTTAGATCTGAGAGTTTGCCTAGACTTGGGACTTGGACTTTACAGCAATGCTGAAACTGTAGGACTTTGGCAACTCTTAGAGATGGACTAAAATGCCTCTAGGCGACAACCCTCCAACTAAGACTCATGCAGTCATGGGGCAGTTTCTAAAGTTTGTAATGAATTCATAGTCCAAAGCTGGGGATTATGGGTGAGAGTTATTCCTGCCCTGGGGCGGGTAGTTTGTATTACTCTGTGTGTGTGTGTGTGTGTGTGTGTGTGTGTGTGTGTGTGTGTGTGTGACTTGCTAGCAGCCATAGCTGCTGCTCTTCCCTTTGCTTTTTGCTGTTTTCCACCACAAACAGCTGCCCTCTTCCTTGTACCCCTCTGCCTTGGAGCCAGCTGAATATGGACTGAAACCTCCACAAACTGTGAGCCAAATAAACCTTTCCTTCCTTCATTTTGGGTGCCAGGTATTTCATCCCAGCAATGAGAGAAAAGTAACCGGGACAGATTCTATGATAAATACCAAAAGAGAATTTCCAAGAATATTGATGAAATTCCTATGGAATCTCATTCTGATTTGTGTTAATATAATTCTATGCTATTGTTATATATAGTAAATCTTTTTGGGCACTTGAATTTCAGAAATTACTGTTGTTTCCTGTGAACATGGTTTTAAGTCTGAGCCTAAAATCTGGATTCATAATTAATGAATTTATTGCTCTTCAGTCACAAGTGGCACACGTAGGACACATGTCCTGCAAAGGACAAACTGCTGTCATCTCCATGTGCTAATCTTGCCAGTACTGGATTTCATGTAAATGGGAAAGCGTTTTGTATGCTATTGTCTGGCTTTGTTTTCTCATCACGCACGTGGTCGTGTTCAGTGGTAGTCTGCTTCCTTTCATTGGTGTGTGGTTCAGTGGTGTTCCACGGTGTGGTCATGGCCGTTGGTGTACTCACTTTCTCTTGGTGGGCTTGGATTCATTCTAAGTTGGCATTGGTATCAGTAAAACTTCTGTTCTTGTACAAGTGTTTGGAGGCAGAGGTTTTCATTTCTCTTAGGTAAATATCTGGGAGCTGGATTATGTAGGAATATATTCAACTATTTTAGGACTTTCCAAACTTTTTTCAAAGACTATTAGATTTTCTAATGTTGGCCATTCTTGTGTGTGTGATATAATTTCTTATTTAGCTCCAGTTTATATTTCTCAAATGACTAATGGCATCAAACACATTTTCATTTTCCTTTTTAGCAATTTTTAAATCTTCCTTTGTGAGATAGGCCCATTTATATGAATGGTTTATCTGTTACTTACCTATGAATAAGTATTTGTAATGAATAGGAATATATTTTTCTGATTTGTTTATTGTGGATACTTTCCCCCAATATTTAGCTTGCTTTGTTTTTTTTTTTTTTTTTTTTTTTTTTTTTTTTTTTTTTTTTTTTTTTTTTTTTTTTTTTTTTTTTTTTTTTTTTTTTTTTTTTGTCTTTTTGAGACAGGGTTTCACTATGCAGTTCAGGCTGGCCTTAAGCTCACTTTGTAGCTCAGGCTGGTCTCGAACTCACAACAATCCTCCTGCCTCAGCCTCCCAAGTGCTTTTAGCTTGCTTTGTATTTTAACTGTGTCTTCAATGAGAAATTTTATTTTAATTAATTAATTTATTTATTTATTTTTGCAAAACTGGGGATTGAACTCAGGCCCTTGCACTTGCCAGGAATGCGCTTATTCTACTGAGCTATCTCCCTGGCCCCCGAAATTTTAAACTTTGATGAAGTTCTGGACCTTTTATTCTATCTCTTCTTAAGTCAATACCATTTTGGACTCAGTGCTACAGTTTAAAGAAAGTTTTGAAGTCAATCAGGAAGAATTATCTTAGGTTTTCCTTGTCACTAGTTTCCTAAATAACTTTAGAATCACTGAGTATCTATAAGAAAAGCCTTCTAGATTTTGACTAGGTTCCCACTGAACATGTAGACAAATTTGGTGAGAAGTGACATCCTCATATTACTAAGCTTCCAGTCTGTTAATATTACATACAGCTCTCCATTTGTCTTCTTTTCAGTTTTCATAGTGCATCTTTGATTAAACTTATCCCTAGTTATTTTACTGGTCTTGGTGCTACTTTGCACAGTAGTGGATTTAAATTGCTTGTTATGACTGCATGGAAATAGAATTTGTTTGAAAAGTATTAACTATTGATGTATGACTTGGTAAATCCACCAAAGTATTGATAGGTTTTTGTTTCACAATTTAGAAAATTACCACACCATCAGAAAATAGACTATTTGGGGCCAGGGAGATGGCTCAGTGGAATAAGCACTTCCCTGGCAAGTGCAAGGGCCTGAGTTCAGTCCCTGGTTCTGCAAAAAAAAAAAGAAAATAGACTATTTTACTTTTCGCCTCAATAGTTATTGCCTTTTCTTATTTTTCATATTAGGTATTGAAATAGCATCGTGCTACTGGGAAGAGTGGGCTTCCTTGCCTTGTTTTCAATCATAAGAAAAAAAGCACTCACTAAGCACAGTGTTGCTCGTGTACACGCACTATGCACATGCCATCCTGCACCACATCAAGACACTTCAGTCAATAACAGGCTCAGCACATAATCGTGGGCCTATAAGGTGCGTTGCCTATTTACTCTTGTACTTGGTTGTGTAAGTACTGTACGCTCTGTGATTTTCACACACAACAGCGTTACCAAAGTCACCTTCCTTGGAACTCATCCCTGTGCTTAGCAGCATGTGGTTATTTATATACATATCTGGCAAGTTTATAAATCAGGTAGAGAAAAATCTGATCAGTCCTAGTTTGCTTAAAGTTACATCAGGGACTCATGTTGACTATTATCAAATGCATGTACTGAAGTATCAGTGTGCTCTTCCTGCCTTATTTTAATTTGGTGAATAACACTGATTGATTTCCAGAGCTTTTTCTTAAATAGGAAAAGATAACCACAGGAGACAGATGAAGCAATGCTCCGTTATAAGAAAGAAGGAAGGAAGGAAGAAGGAAGGAAGGAGGGGAGGAAGGCAGGCAGGCAGGCAGGCAGACTTCAAATCTAATACTAATAATTAGAGAAAGAGGTTAAACAATGAATTTGAAACATTGAAAGTGACCACAGATTGAGTGAAACCTTAGGAAACACTGAACAGTAAAAATGAAGTGCAAATACAGTTTGTAGTTTGGAAGGAAAACAAGATGGAGTTGTAAACAATAAGAAAGAATAAGTATGAAGTGTATTTACAA